>JACEEZ010004263.1:95667-143167 GCA_016584305.1 Chionoecetes opilio | reverse complement strand
TCGATACATCAGTATCGAGAGACTGGGGAATCTCCGATGAGGTGCAAATTGGCATTAGGACCCTTCCATAACACCTGAGTGATCTCTGTGAATAATGATCAACAAGTAGGCTGGGATAGGTTCTGGGTGAGGGGAAAATATAGTATGGATAACACGAATACGAGGATCAAATAGTATCAATAAATGAGGGTGTTTCCAGTTGTCTGACGTACATAGGTAAAAATTTTAAGGTAGTATAGGTATTCAGTTGTTAAAATAACGATATATACAAATCGTAATTAGCAGTCTCTCATTTACAAAAAATAATAATTAACGGATTGATACAGAAATACTATAGAAGATATCCAGCTGGTCACGGGATATGATAAGCTGGTATCATATGTTGATCTATATCACTTTTCAAATAAGCATGCAAAACAAGTACCGATGGCGTAAAACTATGACGCGACACCCATTGCTGCTTTAAAAAAAAATCTTTCTGATATGAATTTTTAGTTGCATCAAAGCTTCAACTTTTTATCAACAATGTACACGTTGCATTTGATATATAACCGTTGTTACCATTGTCCTACACGCATGTTTTATGAAATGACTGATTCTTGCTTATAGTGTACCGCAAAAGGAAACATTCATATGATCAATATGAATGTTAAAAAAACAACCCATCATCCTTAAAGTTTCGGCTAAGAAAATAAGGTTATTCAAACACCGAGCAATACCAATAGGCGAGTGAACACGCATTTAATTTTGCTGACCTAACGTTGATGGGAAATGATCAACAAACAGGAGAGGTGATCCTGTAGGACTCGCAAGGCATAAGTCGCAGCCTTAAGAAAGAGTCTTAGAGAGGCTGCCGGAGGATAATCTATATGTGTTTATTAACTCATCACACGTGGAAAACTAAATTTGCCTCATGTTGTGCAAGAGTGCTTCATCTTTATTTTTTTAAATATAATGAACCGAAGGATCTCCGTTATAGGTGTGAGACTTGCACGCTCCGTCTACAAGGATCATAATTCTATTTGTGTATAATGACTTAATTTCCCTGCGCGAGAGGTAGAGACCGGTGTCAATACGACTTATTACCCAATATGAGTGGATTAAGGTATCCGCCTCATATACATATCCTCTTTTGATGTCACAAATTAAAAATTCCACCCACCTTATTGACGTCCCGGCTTAGGGCGGGCATCTTTGCGAGAGGTGATGTTACCCAACCTTGTTTTTGCTCTCTCCACCATCTCATACCATTTTTATTTATCTATTTCTTTCAGTACTTCAATATGCTTAAAAACGCAGTTTCAATCCAATAGCAATTCAGGTTCAACTTATTTGACTCCGGTACTTATTCACATATTTTCATTATATTTTTGGTAGTTATTTTTGCGATCATTATATTGTTGTATTATTCCTGCTATTCTATCTCATTCTGTTTAACTTCTGTTTTCTTTTTCTTCAATTATTGCTTTAACCCCTCATCCTCTATTTTCCCACTCATCCTTTCTCTATGACCCGGAAGAGGCTGCTGTTGTCATCAGGTCAGCTCCCTCAGATATCCTATCCCTCTTTGTTTCCAGCACCCCTTGTGAACCTCCTCGCTCGCTTTTGTTTAGAATTCAATGTCTTGAGCCTTGAACTGTTAATCTCTGCTGTCTCTTATTTCTTCTGCTTTTGTTCTTCCTTTTTTCCGGCTCCGTCTTCGTTAACATCATCAAGGGTGGATAATCACATCGTTGCTTGATATACATATGACATAAATACGTAAAACTCCATACATAACTTTGCTTCCGCCAGAAATACGCAAATGAAGATGAAATCGACCAGAAGGAGTGGAAATCCTCCCAGCCCTGTGTCAAAGGCTGGTTCTGAATGCAAGCGGAAACAATAGTCAGGAAGGCAGAAAATAGCGAGGTCTTTAGAGATTGACGGAGGAAAGAAAGGGTAAGTATTGTGTTGGCCCCGCTTTCTGTGTCGCAGACCTCACACAAAACTAGAACAAAACACAAGGGGTAATATTTTGTATAAAGCTTTGTTTGTCCCAGGCACGTCTTTACCTGAATACCGAATAATAATAAAAAATACAAAAAAGTCGACTTGGTTGCAAATACCGGTGGCGGATAAGATTTTTTTTCTTTTCTCGTTTTCACACAAGCATTAATATAGGGAATCGGTTGTTATCATGTATACATAGGTCAAAAACTTATGATTAGCGTGAAATATTCCGTCTAAGATTGATATTTTAGTTTTGCATTTTAATTTGCGAGCGTGGCTGACACACGTACGAAAACAATAATTGTCTTATCGATTTATAAGGCTGTTTGTCCCTCTGCAATTTATGTTATATACCAAACGACGCAGATTGTTTGATTTGAAGACAGGGGTGTCCCTAGTGTCACAAGAGCGGCAGGTCGCGTCTTTTCTATTGGTGTGGGACAAAGATTGGTAGTCAAGGGGGGGAGGTGAAATTTCCACTCGGTTTCGTTTTCTTCCTACACAATATAATTCCTGCAATGGTACTCTAGTCCATTGAGGGTAAGGCCGAAATACTTTAAGGAAATATCTGTGATTATCAGAGTTTTCTAATACGTATAACATTCCAAGGATGTCACTACTGGGAAGACAAATCAAGATCAGCACTGCACAGATTGGGGATGATCTGATATTTGAACGAAGTTTGAGAGAAATTCTCTCGACTCGAGTCTCACAAGGGGGGCAACATTGAATCACTGGTAGTATGTAGTGGGAGAGCCGCATAGGAAAATATTCTGAAAGGAAATAATGGAAACGCTGCTATGGGGTTAATCATTCTAATTGCTAAGCATTCATATTGATCCGAGGGTGGGATGAAAAGAGAACACTGGCGCCACGGGGGCCATTGGAAACAAAAAGCCATAGAAGAGAGGTGGCATAAGGATGACAAGAGAACAATCGAATCCTAGCTGCAATTGACTGAAGAAAATTGTCTTTTTAGATATTATGTTCAATCATCTATCCATATACTATTTACAAGTGAATCAGTAACGCCGGGCTCATACTCAACCATAGATATTTCACATATATTTTGATGAAAAGTTTTAGAGGAAGTAACGTAAGATACGCTCAAAATGTCTTTTTTTGGCTTTAAAATAGGAAGTAGGTAGTATCATCGATATTGTGATAAAATCGTTATTCTATTATCGTTAGAAATATGTACTTCAGGATTCTGAAGACTGATATTTCGTTGTTCAAAACTTCACATGCGGAGGTGGCATGAATAATGGAACGGTTTACAAAAGATGTGTAGGACCACCGATGGCCCATTCTTATGTACACGGCAAGAGTAGGGGAGATGTGACGATGTAGTTTTGGGAGTGGGGCTCAGAGCGGCGGTAGTGGCTGGCGAGGCGAACGGTGGTGCCATGGTTGTGGGCCCGGCTGGCGGGTATGTGGGTTTGCGTGGTCAGATAGTCTATGCTGTGTGTGCTTGGGCTATATGCAGAATTTTCTCCACCCCGTTGCTTGCGTTTCGGCATGCAAGAATCAACATATGATGCACGATCGAGCTTTGTTGTTGTCCACCAACGACAAAAAACAACAGCAAATTTGTCCATCCTTTCGCCGTTCCCTTATTTATATCATTTTCTTCCCAGACCTTACAGGTGAGTTTTTAACATAACCGTAAGTTACATATTATATTGTGATACACACAAATCATACATTAAGATTAAATTAGGTCCCGGCGGCCTTATTTTGAGTGATAAGTGGTGAGGAGGCCGTGGTGGTGGTGGTGGGTTGCTGACTACTGCCCCCGGCCACATGTATTGGGGCCATTTTTTATATATTACGCCTTAGAAAAGTGGCAAAACACTATCAAACTATTTTTTTAAATGGCAGAAATGATAAATCATGCCGGAAAAGGATTTGATAAATATAAAAGGGTCAAAACAACTATGCCAAGATACCGGCCACTGGTGCATTCATTAGGCCCATTATTTATATATTAACGCCTTAGACAAGTGGCAAACACTACCAAATCGGAATCTAAATCATGCCGGAAAAAGGCATCAGATATATGTAAAATAGTAAAATCAAGTATGCCAGGTACCACCCAGGTGTGACGGCTTGCATGCATTGGGCCCTTTATTTATATATTAACGCCTTACACCATGCTAGAAACCAGCCTCGAGGATCAGGTAACTTTAACATTTAAAAACTAACATTATAAGCAAAGGGTGACCGGTACCATAAGTAATAGGTAAATTAATACTTTCAACCAGTAATTGAGTACGAGGTCAAAAGTACTCATTTCCTGTGTATTTTGATGTGTTAAGGTTGATGTTTACATTAAAAATCGTCGGAAATGCCTCATTGCAGTTATTCCCCCATCCATAACAAACCTAGGGACCCGTCGGGAATGGTTTATGGAACTGTCGCCGATGGGAATTCTCGCCGAAACAACAACCTAAAACTCTCGTCGACGTGGAAATTTTAACCTAACTGGATATTGGCACCTAATCTGGATATTGGCAACTAATCTAACCTAACTGATCAAGCTAACGATAGTATTTCATCCCTGAATGCAGAAACACGGGTAACACTTGATTAAATGTATATATTGGGTCCTGTAATATCAAGAATTGGAACACTCGACGACGGCGGCGAGAGTTCCGATCGGCGACAGTTCCAGGTTCCTCGGGAACCTGTCGGGGGTTTGGGGCGGGTAAAGTTACAAATAGTTCTGTAAGGGTAGTATATCATGTGGATGACATAAAATATATCCGGTAAACACTCTATGGGATGACAAAAGGCCGAAAATACAAAAAATATATTACCGATAAGGTCTACTGAAATTACTTGCTTATTTTTGGGGGGTAATCTCGAGTTCAATCTTTAACTACACGGTAAAATGCAATTTAATAAATACTGGACATTAGCCAAGCCCCCCCCCCCTCCCCCCCGCTAGTTCCCCTAAACTAACCTGGGTGTTGGTTGAGAAGCCTAACCTGGTGCAGGGATAAGATAAAGGGGGGAATAACGGCAAAATTATGCATTTCCGACGATTTTGATTGACCATCATTCTTGACACAATCAACATACATGGGAAAAGAGTATTCTAACCTCTTGCTCATGCTAAATTTAAACTGGTTGAAAGTAAAAAAATAACCAAGTAATATTGGGTAAATTTTTACACTAGGACCAGAATTCTCAACACAATTTGGATTATGGTTTCGTTTACCGTAATAGATTCTAAGAAACTTTCTCTCAGAATTTCCGTCGCAAATAACTATTTTCAGAGATATAAAATGTTTGTACTAGGAAGAAAAGTGTATGTATAAGAGATATGAAATAAACTAACCTAACCCCACCTTTAGACTCACTAATCAACCCAACCTCACCTTAGACTCGCTAATCTAACCTAACCCACCATTAGACTCACCAATCTAACCTAGCCCCCCTTTTAACATAACTAACCCAAATCCTCATTAAAGATGTCCGCGTTTTAAAGGGGAAAAACAGAAGCGATGCAGGTCACAAAAAGGGAAAAAATGAGGCGCACGTAAACACTTGTTTCTCTCCTCCCTATAAATAACATGTATATCTCAAAAAGTAATGAGTTGCGACGGAAGCTCATTGAGAGAATTTCCTAGAATCCGAATAGGTAAACAGAAACCATACTCCCAATTGTGTAGGGAATTCTGTTTTATTGTAAAATATCATAGTATGTTGCAATGGGAAAAATAATTGCAGATGCCAATAGCCGCATCAAGTATATCACATATGCATATCTGTATTGTCAGAGGCAGACCAGCCATAAACAGCTCTATACATATCGTACTTTTTATACAGTATATTTCTATATAAATAATAGGTTGATATTCTGCAGGAGTGGACTGGCTCCAAATGCCTTACAGGATACTTTTTATCTATCTTTTTAGCCCCAGTATATTGCTCTGTATTTATTAACTTGCGTAAACCAAAAAATAGCACTTGTTTTTTTATAGTAATAGCTAGTTAGGTTAAGGGTAGGTTTTTGGGGTTCGTTTAGTGGAGTTATTTTGGTTAATAAGCAAATCTGATGGTGCGATTACACGGCTGGTTGGCGGCTGCAAACTCCCGCGGAATATTTAACTATACTAATTAATTACACAACATTTATTTCACTGTTATAAATTCTACCACGCTTTAATGTTTGTTTGGTAAAAACTCCGCAGAAGTAGGTGGCTGCCAACCAGCGCGACAGCCAGGCATCGCGCACCATCAGACTCGCTTATGTAAACTAAATAACTCAACAAAAAACAGACCCAAACTTAACCTAAACTAAACCTAAGCTAAACATAACCTAAAACTATCCCTAAAAGTTAGTAGTTTTACCACACCAGTTACTTGCTAATTCATGTACTAAGGTCCATCAAAAGCACTTTATGCAAATATTATCACTTTATGGAAATTGCTTAATTCATTTTATTTCAGCAATATTATTTGCAGTTCAGCATTTGTTCAATCTTGCGCTATTATTCCAGAATCACGCATGTTTTCCCGTGAAGGACACATATGCGTAAATGAGGTTCCTTTAGGTTAGGTCAGGTAAGGTTATACTCTCGCTAACCGGATCTCTCGCTCCCTCAGCAAGAGCTCCAATTTCTACCACTCAACCCAATAAGCTAATAAGCTAATAATCTAAAAAAGCTTTTACCGGTGTCTCCGTTAAACTAATCTAAACCCAACCATTGCCCTCAGCGTAATTTCCGATTTGTGTCTGGACTAAAATTTCTGTACAAAACAGTACCAGGTACCAAAATATATTACACTGGTCGACAAAAAAAAATCGAAGATATGGTTCTGGACTAAATGAAGCGATTATAGGTAAATCGACCCTGCTGAATCGAATCTGATGTTCAATTAACCCATCACGTCCCGTTTTTGAGAACCAGACGCAATTTATAAAAATATGGGTAAATCAGCAGAAATAGGTTTCACCCCAAAGTTTTCATTTTAAACTCTTACTCTTTTCTTTTCCAAGCATTTTTGGGCAGTGCAGTGTTTTTTGAGTCAGTGTGGTTTGTGCAGTGAGCGGGGAGGGTGTGCGCGCTGCGTATTGGCGAGGGGTTAGCAGGCTGTTTAGTACATTTTTACCTATGATGATCGTACAGCTATTGACATATGTTTAAACATTTTTTTTTTTTTGCAGATAGATGTGGTTTGATTTTGTGGAGTCCTAATTTTAGTTGGTTTTAAACCCTATATAGGGACCTTTTACCGGGGCGTGATGGAGCGCCGTAACTTTGTGTTAAAATTTTTCNCAACCAAAAACCCCCCGGGGGGGGGGGCGAACCACCCCAAAAGGGGCAATCGCGCACCATCAGAATCGCTTATGTAACTAAAAACTCAAAAAAAATCCCCCCAAACTTAACCCAAAACTAAACCTAAGTAAACAAACCCTAAATTATCCCTAAAAGTTAGTTTTTCCACACAGTTATTGCAAATTTTCATGTATAAGGTCCATCAAAAGCACTTGATGCAAATTTTTATACAGGGAAATTTTTTAATTCATTTTATTTCAGAAAATATTATTTGCATTTCCTTTGTTCAATCTTGGCCCCTATTATTCCAAAATCACGCATTTTTCATTGAAGGAACTAGTTAAATGGGTTCCTTTTAGGTTAGGTCAGGTGGGGTTACACTCCGCTAACCGGATCTTCGCCCCCCTCAGCAAGACCCCAAATTTTCTACCACTCAACTAATAAGCTTAAAAAGCTAAAATCTAATAAGCTTTTACCGGGTCTCCTTTAATCAATTTAAACCCAACTTTGCCGTCAGCGTAATTTCCCAAATTTTTTTTGGGACTAAAAATTTCTGTACAAAACAGTACCAGGTACCATATAATTACACGGGTCACAAAAAAAAAAATCGAAGATAGGGTTTGGACTAAATGAAGTGATTATAGGTAAATCGACCCTGCTGAACTCGAATCTGATGTTCAATTAACTATCACGTCCATTTTTTGAGAACCAGACGCAATTCAGAAAAAATATGGGAAAAATCAGCAAAAATAGGTTTCACCAATTTTTTTCTTTTTAAAAACTCTTCCCTTTTTTCTTTTCTAAAACCCTTTTTTAGGGCAGTGATGTTTTTGGCAGGGGGTTTGTGCAGTGAGCAGGGGAGGGTGTCCGCTGCGTTTTGGCGGGGGGTTAGCAGGCTTTTTTATTACTTTTTTTCCCTACGATGATGTCAGCATGACATATTTTTAAAATTTTCTTTTTCTTGCAGATATGAGTTTTTGATTTGGGGGGGAGTCCAAATTTTTATTTGGGTTTTTCCGTAATAGTACCTTGTACCGGGCTGTGATGGAGCGCCGAAACTGTGTAAAATGCTCGGACGTTTTTTTTACATATGTGGTTTTTTTCCCCCCGACAGTCGAAGAAACCTCTTACAAAGAATTTTTAAAGCGGGTTATCTGCATTAATTTCAAGTCCCGTATAGGTGATCAAGAAAGAAGGGGGGCCCCTCACGTAGCATGAACCCCGGGGTTTGAACCACTGAATGAATGGAGGGGCAAACGGCCATCAGGCATGGCATTCGCACCCCCAAGGGTTTTGGGCGTGAACAAAAAGGTTCACATACTGACTGCTCTTCTGCCTCACTAAATAAAAGGGATATTCAGAAAAAAACCGAGCTAAAATCAGGTACCTGAGATTTTGCCATCGGGCCTGTCCCACTGTTGATCTCCCAGTTCAAATTCCCAAATGAAAGTGTAAAAATGAATCAGTTTCGAACGAGGAGGATAACCCCAGGATACAGACTTTCAAGAAATGGCAGACAAAGAGAGCCCAAATTATCATCAGGAAAGTACATGCCCCTTGCTGGGACCTGATTACCAAGGAGAAAAGTGAAGCCCTTGGTTTCGTCTCAAGAAATGGAATTTGTACAAAAAAATTTTCTCATCACCACTTTTCGTCGTGACAAAAGAATTTTTAAGCTTCTTAAGAGGAACACAAGCCTTTTACGTTTTGTTTTGACACACTCATGGAACAACTTTGTGAGCTCAATTTAATCTAAGAGTGGTGGCGGCTGTTCATGACAAAAAAAAAAAAACACCTAAAGCCGTTCCTGCAAAAAAGGAAATAATTTCCCATGTTCCAATTTTTGGCATGGCATGAAATAGTAAAAACTTATGAAACTATGAAGATTTTGTTATCTGCTGTTAAATATGAAGAACACAGTGGAAAACGTGTGGGGACCTGAAGTAATCTCCTTGCTTCAGGACCCGTTAGGGTTCACTAAGCACATGTGTTTTCTTTGTTTGTGGGCTCTAGAGCGGACAGAAAAATTACAAACAAAAGGAATGGCCCAGACCGAAAGACTCACCTGGCAGGGTTTAACTGTATGTACAAACCTCTTGTTTGACAGTGAAAAGGTGTACTTCCCATTGATCTGAACTTGGGTTAATGAAAAATTTTGTGAAGGCCCGGATCAAAAAGGTCTGGCTTTTATATTTGTTTGCAAAGTTTGAACGCACGTATCTTGAAGCCAAGTAAGGGAGGGGTTTTAATGGCCCTCAAATTCGTCCCCCTACTCAAAGATGATACTTTTTTAAAAAGCCTAACTGCCCTGGGAAAAAATGCTTGGAAAGCTTTTTTGGGGTTATAAAAAATACCCAGGTAATGTTCGAGCATCGAATTATGAGGAAATTGTAAATGACATTTGAAGAGTTTCCATGCGCTTGGGGGTCGGGTGTCACTCAAAATCTACTTTTCCATTCACTCTTTATTTTTCCCAACGAATCTTGGCGCGGGCATGATGAGCAGGGGGAACGTTTCCACCCGGGAAACCCACCCGGAAACCCGATACCCAAAGGCGATTTAGTCCAACATGATAGGGGGCATTTCTGGACCTACAAAGTGAAAATAGCTGCTCCCACAAACGAAAAAGCAAACTACAGAAACACTTCGATGTATATGGGCAGGGGGGAGTATTTTTGTGTGTTAGGTATAGTTTTTATCATATGAATTTAATGCCCCAATTTGAGATCTTGACTGTTTTTCGAAGAACGTCTAGATCGACGTTCTTGAACAGCGCATCTTCTCTAAAAAAAAATTTGAAATTGGTTTCCCAAAAAACATATAAAATTTTAAAATATTATATATATATTTTATATATATATATATATATAAAAATATATATATATATATATAAAAAGTAAAATTTTACTGTGATTTGGCTATTTTCGGATATTTCCAAGATGTGGCACATTTTTTGGGTATATTTTGGAAATTTTTTAAGTATATTTTTTGCCAGATATGTAAATTAGGTCCTAATAAAACGCAGGCACCCCAGAATTTAATTAAGTAATATATATTAAAGTAGGGGGGTTGTTTCGATTAATTTTAAATTATATTACGTATATAAAATTATAATAGCTATTAAAATTTAAAAATGCGATATTTCAAAAAACTATAGTGCTAGAGAAAAAGAAAATGCCATTTTTTAAATCAGCAGCGAAAATGCTTTCCAACCCACACACAATGAACTCAGAACCATTTATGGTGTCGACCAGTGCTATCAGTTTTAGGGTATTTTTTATTAATCTATTATGTACTCATTTTTGTCGAAAATCATTAGTTTATGAAGTGAGATGGAGGGGCTATAGAGAAATAATTAATGAATTTGGACTTAAACAGTTAGCAGATTAATTAAAAACACGTCACAACGTATCAGACATTTTTCCACCGTTGCCAAAAGGAGACGCGCGCATTTTTAAAAAAATTTAGCTATCCTGCTGTTAAAATTATGAAAATTTGTTCTTCCCCATTGTATTTTTAAGACTTCATAAGTTAACAGGGAAAGGTGAACCGCTATTACAGAATTCTTATTTACAGCATGGCAGCCTTCATCCCTTACGTGAAGTCAGGATTTACGGGAGGTTATGCAAGTACCCCAACGGAATGGTCGTCAAAGGCGCACATTCTGCCAGCGGCTTGACCCCATGACCTACTACTCGGATGTGGAATTTCTAGCAAGGTTTAGGCTCTCGAAAGAGAGTTTTGATACCTTGCTAACAGAAATCAGACATCTTCCATCCTCGAGGGACAGGAGAGGTGAGAAGAGACTTACATAACCATGCATTACAAGTAAAAACCTGTATTTTGATTGAAATTTAATCAGATTTTTATACAGGATTATAGATGTTTACATGTTGTTATGGAGTTGCAAAAAGCTTATGATTATTTTGATTGAAAGGAGTTGGGGAAGGAGATGGTGTGATAACTGAGAGTATGGAGCATGTGGTGATGTGGTTGTGTGGAACCACCGTATGGGGTGAGAGGATGTGGCTGTGAGTGAGTAATTGGCCCAAAGACTTTGCTGCTGGATCAGGAAGCCTTCTACTCTGCTTCCCATTCTACATGAAGTAACTGTTCTGTGGGAAAAGGGTAGCAGGTGTGATGTGCTGTATACATATCATGATAAATGGCAAGGTACAGGTTTTATGCATTCTTTGTGTACCTGGCACAGCTGTGGCAGCATCTTGTAGGGCACCGATGATGGCTGCACTTTCATGGAACACATAAGAGCCCATTGTCACCTTTTTTGTTCTGAACTTGGTATAAATCAGACGTCCTCTCCTCTCCTCCCCAGTACTACCACCACACCTTTTATCCCTTCAGCTTACTCTCAAAATAGAGGAAGGAAAGAATGAGGCCAGTTCCAGCAGCAAGGGGAGATAGGTATCAGATAGGATGTTTGGATGGAATTCTAGTTTCTCATGTAGCATTACATTAACCTAAAAAAAATACTTATGTAGCTGCACTACTTATCCCTCATACATGCATGATCTCGGGAAGGTGTGGTAACTTCTAGATTAATCGTAATACACTTTTCCAGGTCTCCGTGTCTCACCAAGTCTGCAATTGTTAGTTGGGCTTCGTTACCTGGCAACGGGTAACTTCCAACTAACACTTGCAGACACGGCAGATATGTCGCAGGCCAGCGTGTCTCGGTGCCTCAAGATGGTGGTCCACGCCATCGCTGAAGTTGCACCGAGGTACATCCGGTTCCCGACACCAGCAGAGGAGTCTGGTGTCTTGCAAGCCTTCTCCACCATTACAGGCATGCCAGGGTACATTGGCTGTGTGGATGGTACTCTCATCCCTGTTAGAGGTCCTGGTGGAGAAGAAGCAGAACTGTACCGTGGCCGTAAGGGCTTCTGTGCCTACAACGTGATGGCCGTGTGTGATGCCTCCCTTTGTGTCACCAACTTGGTGGTGAACTGGCCTGGTAGTGCACACGACTCAAGAATATTCAGAGAGTCGCAACTCTGCCGGACTCTTGAGGGTGGCCAATACCGTGGGTTCCTGCTTGGGGATAGTGGCTATGTTAACCGCACCTATCTCCTCACTCCTTTCCCTAACCCAAGGGCACCACATGAGGGAAAGGTCCAACGCTTCTCATGTCAGGACCCGCAACTGTGTGGAGAGGGTATTTGGCATTCTGAATAGGAGGTTCGCTGTTTTGGCCACACCCATCAGGACCACAGTGCACCATGGCCTCAAGGAGTGACATTATTGTGGCCACATTTGTCCTCCACAATATAGCTGTAAAAAACAACCTACCTCTGGAAGAGGGCCCTGATCCATGAGTGGAGGATGATATTAACATCCCAGAGCCCAACGACCAAAACAACATGGCAGCAGCAGCAGCAGGTCGGGCCAGGCGTGTACAAATTGCTCGGCGATTTTTCTAGGTGACACCTGTGCCTTGAAACTTCCTGAAGGGGTGTCCACGGTAGAAAAGTCGCCACATGTGCACATATCCATGCACCACATTCTCGCATCTTGTGTAGAGAAAAAAATTTTATAAAAGTACGTTTGGGCGTTGGCTGGAGTGGGGAATTCCTTGTACAATGCGCTTCCACATAAGTCACAACTGTAGTCACATAGCCACCCACGATGGAAGCTACACCTATCACGCTCGCGTGTTCTTCATATTCGGGAGAAGGAACTGATTTGCAATGTCAATATGTGCTTCATAGAAAAAAAGGCCAATAGAGGGCCTATTATTCCACCTTCTAGAGCAGTGGCTCGAACAGCCAAAGCCACCAACGGGAGTGAGAAGACATTACAACGAATGTGCTCTGCCGCCTTCAATTAAACTTGCTCGACACAAATATCACCAGGACAGCCTGCATTCGCGTCACCGCCGAAGAATCGCTGTGCACCTGTAATGAGGGTGAGTGAGGGGAAGAGAGTGAGGGATATCTTTTTCACTAAGGTTCTAATCCGATACTTGGCCAAGTACGAGATTTGGCAGAGTTGTGGACATGGAATTCCCACACACACACACACACATATGTACGTACTCTAATTCTATGCTGATCTGCAAAATCAATTACTTCACTTTTCTCTTCTTAAATAAAACCCCTTACTTTTGCTCATAGTAACTTTTAAGTTTTCTCCTCATACAAACTACTTAAATGATTTACCATTTTTTCTAAATAAATTTCACTCTGCTATTAGCTGTGTCATCTGCAAACATTATAGCGTTGAGCTTCCATTTTGTTTTAAACGATAATAATATCTTGTAAGGCGCATCTTGTTAACAATCACTATTTATTTTGCCATAAATCTTTCCGTCAATGTCCTCTGTATTTTTTTACATAAAGCTTTTCTGACCAATAAGATTTCCTTGGCATACAAAACTTATTGATTGTTTTCTTCCCCACCCATTTGAAGATGCAGGAATTGATATTTGCATGCTAAAAAATATGCATCTGAAGTGGTAAAAAAAAATAATTATGCAATAAGAAATATATTTTGATATAAGTAATATATATTTTACTTTCATCATACAAAAATAATATATATTTTCCTTTCATCATACACAAATAATATATATTTTCCTTAGAGCATCATACATAAATAATAAATTTTCCTTTAATCATACATAAATAATAAAAAAATTCCTTAAATCATCAAACCTAAATAAAAAAATTCATTTCATCACACATATCAATCATTGGGGGCATACGCCGGGGGGCGCGTCGCCTCGCCAACCCTACGACGCCACTCCAGGGGGTCACCACGCGCAAGTCCATGCAGGCTCCCTTCCCATACCAAGCAGCTCTCAACAACAAGCATCAACTTGCCCCGGCCACGAGCCTTGTGGGCGCCACCTAGTCCTCCTCCACGCCGGATTGTCTCTTACAGATACAACCCGATGGGAAGGATCGGTTTCAGGGTAACGTGCCCACATACCAATATACCACAAGTTGGCGCTGACGGACTATGCAGGTAATAGGCCTCGATTCAGTCTCACGGTGCAATCGCTGATTTGACACGTTATCTAAAACTTTCCAAGCGCTCAATGTAAGCGCTGCACGCATGAACAGACTGTACTGTTTCATCTAATAAGCCTCCAAACACCTGGACCTTGGTCTTAGACAGGAGACATCAAGTCCCAAAGGCTTTGCCTCCTCGTGCAGCGCCTCGAGAGCCATCACCAGGACCTCCATCGACTCAGCAAAGATTACTGCATCATCGGCAAAAACAAGATCAGTGATCTTGGTGTTGCCGAGGGATGCTCCACAATCACTTTGATCTATAACTTTGCCCAATAACCAGTCCATACAAGTGTTGAAAAGGGATCGGGCAAGAACGCACCCTTGCCTCACTCCTGTATTCACATTAAAAAAGCTGGATACACTTCACCCACACTTCATTACACACATCATAGATAAATAATATAGATTTTCCTTAAATCAACCTCAATAAATATTGCAATTTTCCTTTCATACATATATAATATAGATTTTCCTTAAATCAACCTCAATAGATATTGCATTTTCCTTTAATGCATAAATAATATAGATTTTCCTTAAATCAACCTCAATAAATATTGCAATTTTCCTTTCATGCATAAATAATATAGATTTTCCTTAAATCATCATAACAAAACTATAGTAACCGTTGGCAAAGCTTGTCATGAATCCACGCCCCCTGCCTTCCCTTCCTTTTCTTCGTGATTGATTGATTGATTTAATGCTAAAAAGGGAAAATGCCAGACATTGGAGGTCATATGACACTATGGCAAAGCATAATGAAGGGGAGGGGTTACAGAGAAAGAGTGAAACGGTGAGGGAAGGGGAAAGGAATGTAACGTTATAGCAGTAAGGTTAGATCAGAGGAAGGATGTGTATTTGTTGGGGGAAGGAGATCATAAATTGGGAAATGGGTCATGGGGTGAGTAAGGAAAGTTTCTGCGAGGCAGATAACTTGAGTCTTATAGCAAGAAATAAGGAGACAAGGTCTTGTCTGTGGGATCGGAAGTCGTGAATGTTCCAATGCAGAACAGACAGTATAGAGGTTAGCGGGTGATGATAGTCGGAACTGGTAGCAGCCAGAGTAGAGGGGTTAGCAGGATCAGGGATATCAGGTGGGGGATCAAGTGTAGTAGGTGAAGTACAGTCAGTAGGGTCAGGGGGGCGAGGGGACAGGGATGGGGATGGTTGAGACAAAAGGAAGTCTTTTATACAGCCAGGAGGGAGGGGTAAGTTAAGAAGAGACTTAACAGCGGGACGGTTAGAGGTAGTAGAAGAAGAGGGAGAGGACAGTGGGGGATCAAAGGGAAGAGGGGAAGGGTGCAGTGGGGAGAAAGATGGAGAAGGTGGGGAAGAAGAGGGGCAGGGGGGAAGTTGGCATAAGTTGGGGGAAGTTGGCAGGCAGCTGCTTGGTGTACTAATCATCAATATCATCACTACCACTGGAGGGTCACCACGCGTGAGTCCCCGTGCAGGCTCTCTTCCCATACCACGCAACTCTCGACAGAAAACATCAACCTGTTCCAGCGTGGTCACGGTTGATGTTTTCTGTCGAGAGCTGCTTGGTTTTGGAAGAGAGCCTGCACGGAGACTCGCGCGAGTGGTGTAGTAAGGTGGGCGAGGCGACCGCCCACCGTTGTATGCCCCCAATGATTGATTGATTGATATTATTGATCGCTGGGATGCCTCCGTTGAAGATGGTTGGTGACGGTGATCGCCTCAAAGGCACCCATGCCTTCTTCAACAAGTTCATTGAAATTTCTGGCAATGTCTGCCCCAATAACCTTATAAAAATCTAGACTCTTGTTAAGGTTATTGATGAAGGCAGACATTGCCAGAGAGGCATCCTTGGTACACCTACCAGCTGCCTGCCATTCCGCCGCAACTGCCTGCCATCCTGCCTCAGTTGCCAGCCTGGCCTCCTCCACCCTCATCTGCATCTGGTGCAGTTCACCCCCCCTCTGGGAGATATCACTCAGTATCTCCGCGTCCTTCCCTACCCTCTGAGATGTCTTGGGTGTAGAGCGTGGCCGTGATGTGGGGGTTTGGGAAGGAGGGACAGAACATGAAGAATAAGAAGTTGAAGGTTGAGGGTCTGCAGGAGACAGAAAAGAAGAGGTTGAGGGGTATAGAGGACGAGGAAAGAAAGGAGAAGGGACAGAGGAGTCTTGATGAAGATAGGATGCAGGATAGGATGAGGAAGGTGAAGGGACAGAGGGGCCTTGAGAGGGAGGAGGGCTGACCAGGGACCTTTCTTCAATATCTGTAAGTAATAAGAGAAAGATTTAAAAACAAGACAAATACATTTTTCTGAGACAGTCCATTGTCTTCCTGTGGCACACCTATTCAGTGCATTAATTACTGAATAATATTGAATATTTCTATCCTGAAAATAGGGATAATCTGAGGATTGAGAGAAATCTGGAAATAGAGAAAATCATTTGAGCAATGATCAGAAGTGTTGTGCAGTATAGGTATAATTTTATTATTCTTACCTGCTTATCTAATTGTAAAATTATACTTGATCTAATGTGGTGGTTACAACAGTTCATGCATTGTCATTTCCCACAAGACATCATTGTTGACTCCAGTTCTTTGCTTGCTAGCCTAAGTATTTACGTGTTGTCCTTCCACTCTGCAGAAAGCCTTTCCCCATATACCCGGAACATATACGTGCATGTTTTTTTTTTGACAAATACCACAACTACTCAATAATTAAAATTCTTTACCCTAACTAAAAAGTTCCCAGACGTTTATATAAGCTTGCAAAATTACTCGATGCATCTTTTGATTACCACACACTTATTGCAACACACTCTCCTGCATGCTACCAGATATAATACCATAATACCAGAACCATACAGGCTTTATTTACTGCAAATTATTACTTAGCATCTTCTGAATAATAAATTTATTAATCTATAAAGCAATATAGTATAAAATCTCCCAATGATGACAGGAAGGGTCATCCTGGTCATCCACAGGATATCAATCAATCATGGGGGCATACACCTCCATATGGGAGGCACATCGCCGCCTACCCTACGACGCCAATCCCGGGGGTCACCTCGCGCGAGTCTCCATGCAGGCTCCTTTCCATACCCAAACAGCTCTCGACAAGAAACATCAACTTGCCCCAGCCACGAGCCTTGTGGGCGCCCCTTGGCCCCCTCCACGGCCGGGTTGTTCTTCGATACAAAACCCCATGGGAAGGATCGGTTTAAGGGTAGGGGTGCACATGCCCCTATAGCCGAAGTTGGCGTTGACGGACTATGCAGGTAATAGGCCTCGATCAGTCACACGGTGCAGTCGCTGATTTGACACGTAATCATCCAGCGATAACCCATGATTCTGCGAAAACAAATTATTACCAAAGGCATTGATTCGTCTCTTCAAAATCACTATTTAGTGTCCATGTCTCACAACCATATAGTAAGAAGGGATCACAAGCGATGAAGATCCGGATCTTTGTCCTCCTGCACAGGTACCGACAACGCCAAAAAACTCCCGCTGAGCGAGTCCATAAACATCGTGGGCTTTTGCCAGTCCGCCGTAAGACTTCTTGACGTGACCGCCCTCATTATGGACTGCGCTACCAAGGTATGAAAACTTTCCAAGATCTCAATGTTCTCGCTGCACGTATGAAACAGACTGTTTCGCTTCATCTAGTAAGTCTCCAAACCACCTGGATCTTGATCTTAAGCCAGGAGACTCAAGTCCCAAAGGCTTTGCCCTGTGGGAGCGCCTCGAGAGCCATCACCAGGACCCCAGCGACTCAGCAAAGATTACTGCATCATCGGCAAAAACCCAAAACCCGTGATCTTGGTGTTGCCGACGGATGTCCACAATCACTTTGATCTATAACTTTGCCCCAATACAGTCCATACAAAACGTTGAAAAGTGATGGGCAGGAGCACCTTGCCTCACTCCGTATAACAGGAAAGAAGCTGGATACACCGCCCCCCCACTTCACAGCACTCTCCCGTCCCAGAATACAGGGCCGGTTATCAAACCAATAGTCCCTTTCAGGAATCCCGCGAAGTCGAAGAAGATCCCAAAGGACTCACGATGCACTGAGTCAAACGCCTCTTTAGATCAACATAGGGGTGCAAAACATCCCCTGTCGAAACTCACGTCGGCGTTCCACCAGGACACGAAGCGCTAGGATACGGTCCGTTGTTGACTTACCAATCGTGAACCCAGACTGCTGAGGTCTCTTATGCTTCAGCAGATGACTGCGGATCCGTGTCAGCAATAGATGGGCAAGCACCTTGCCTGGCACGCTGAGCAGTGTAATACCGCGGTAATTGTTGCAGTCCTGACAGTCCCATTTCCCTTTCCAGATAGGGACGACCAGCCCCCTTTTCCAGCCAGGAGGAATGGTACCTGATTGCCACACGGCAGTCAGGACAGCATGCAACCCGCGGATCATGGCCTCACCCCCAGCTTTGAAGAGCTCTGCACTGATATTACAAACACTAGCTGCCTTTCCACCCCTCAACTTAGCTACAGCCTCTCTGACTTCGTCAAGAGAGGGTGCGGTTTCGTCAATGGGAGGATCGGCATCCACTGCCTGCAATCCAGTGGTGTGAAGCTGCTCAGTTGGAGGGTCCACCGTGAACAACTGCCCAAAGTACTCAGCCCAACGAGCCATCTGCCCATCCATGTCCGACACGAGGCGACCATCTGCTGCTCGAATAGCACTCGCCCGAGATGGAGACTTGGAACGGAGCTTCTTCAGGGCTCGGTAGGCGGGTCGGAGGTCATTAGCATTCAAATGACTCTCGACATCCTCAGCGAGACTCCTGACATACCTCTCCTTGTCTCTCTCCAGGAGGGTTCTAGTCCGGCGTGACAGAGCCCTGTGCTGGTCCTGGTTCCCAGCCAGCCTGGCAGCGCGACTCTCCTCGATTTTTTCCAGCGTCTCCGTCGAGACAAAACCACGCCTTGACCTCAGGCGCTACCCAATACACTCCTTGGCAGCCTGTAGAGTTTCACGTTTGAAGGTATCCCACAGTTCTACAGGGTCCTCGAGGGCACCGAGCGCAGCAAACCGATTTGAGACTGCCACCGCATACTCATGAGCACATGTCAAGCCCTTCAGTTTCTCAAGATGAAACACAGTATGGTTACATCTTGAGATTCTTCTGGAGTTGACATGAAGCTTAAGTGTAGCAACAACAAGTCACTTGGATACATCACAGTCACACACAGTCACAGGATACATCAGCCCAAATTCCCTGGATTGTAAGGGCATGGCTAGGTCCTTAGAAAGGAGGTCGCTAGCCATCTCCTCATCCTCAGAGAATTTGGGCTGAGGTGGTGGAGGCCCTCCCCCGGTCTCCATTCTTCTCCTGCGTAACAGGGTGTCCTCACTTTTCGTCCTGAAGAAAATGTTATAATGAAGTTGATTTCCACTATCAAATTGATGGTTTCCTAATTTATATATGGGCTCTGTACACTCACACTAGATGCAGGTTTCCTCACTCTTTGAATATAGATAATGTCAGGCATAATGATGATTATAACCACAACACCAATTATATTAAAATATGCATTATTATAAAGCAACAATTTATATTGGCTTGCATGTAGTGCTACATAATATAACAACATATATAAACATATATAAGGACGGCTGTCATTGTTACGCAGGTACACTTAAGTCTCAAACTATATACCTGTGTTCTGGGGAAGGATAAACAATTGTAATTGTATAATATCTACCTACTCTTCGTACTTCAAATTTTAGTCCTAACTCTTATGTTATGATAAACAATGTTCAAACCAAACTTACTTCCTCCTGATATGTTCCCAGCTCCGCTTCATTTGTTTGACAGACCTGGGCTCCTGTCCAGGATTGCTGGCATTGAAGCGGGCAGTTACCTGAGCCCAGGCCTTGGCCTTTTGTTCTGGGAGGCGGGGATGGGAAGCCTTTGATGTTAAAATGGCCTCCTTCTCCTTTATAAAGTTGAGCAGCTCTTTTTTTGGGCTGCCCACCAGAGGAAGTGCCTGCAGGTAAAGTTACTATTTACAATTTGAACTTCATATGCTTGGGTAAATTACAGTATGACTGAAGTAAAGCTATGCATTACTGTTAGCTACCTACAAATAATGGGTGCTTCCATTTAATAAATATTAGATACAAAATTATGAGTTACTTGGGAGAATGACAGTGAGCACTTTCCTTCAGAGACAAAAACAAGACTTTTGCCATCCTAATTATATTTTCTACAAGGCTGGTGTACTGCTGGGAAAGAGCTTCCCCCTCGGGTTGAGTGGTGCCCAGCAGCAAGAAACACCAGCCTGTGTGACTATTTATTACTTGATTTGATAATTATGTATATGCAGAGCTGGGCACTAAATACATGGAAAAAATGTATTTAAATACAAAATACTAAATACATTTTACAAATGTATTTAAATAATAAATACTAAATACATCAATTGTATTTAGATACATTTGTAAATACATTTTAAATGGACACAAATTTTACATGTACTATTCAGTAATTCATGATTAACAATATAAAAAGCTTGATATATGATAAAGGATACTTTCCTATGGTATAATTCCCTTTTTAAAAAAAAAAAAAAAAAAAACCTCACCTGGCTATTTAACTTAATCTACATATCTCTAGAAATTTCCTCAAAAAACAGGAGTTCCTTAAATTTTGCTTTTTCCTTCTCAGGCCTAAATTTCCTTAAATAAGGAAATTTCCTTGGAAGCGGAAACACTGGTTCACTGTAACATCAGAGTTGCCAGATAGTTGGGCGGGTTTATGGCCAAATTAATTGATAAAAAAGTATTTACATTTTTATATTATGAGTATTTAGATACTCATTAAAGTATTTAAATACTGTATTTAAATACGTGAAAACCAATGTATTTATAAATACAGTTTTAAATACACAAATGTATTTAAATACTGCCCAGCTCTGTGTATATGACCACTTTTCTTCCGTTTACACAATTTTTCGTATGTGTGAGAGTAATTGCCAAGGGGATTCAAACTAATGGAACTAGTCAATAGGTTTAAAGCAGCTAAAAACGAGTGTAGGACACTCCCTCCCCTTCCCCTGACATATTTCACCCTGGACATAATTTATCCCCTGTAGACTTATCCCCTCTGGGTGTATATGATTGATAACGAAACAATGACCGAAATCATTGCTAACGTGACCTTAAAACAGCCTAACCTAACCAAAACTATTAACAACAATGGTTTCGGTCATTTTTTCGTTATCAGAACACAGTGCAATCAAATACACCCACAGGGGATAATGTCCACAGGGGAAACCGTCTATAGGGAATATGTCCAGGGGAGAAAATGACCGGTATAGTGATCTGATATCTGACTAGCTATAGTCAGATCGCTATACCGGGCCACGCTCTAAACGCTAAGCCCCATGTTGAGAAGGTCTTCTTGGTCCTGGGTGAGAGTAGTATCAGAAAGGTTAATATACCCGGTGGTATGGCGAGGGAGTTTAATGTTGCCTCCGTAGATGAGGAGGAGAGGTGATGATGGAG
The DNA here is from genome assembly GCA_016584305.1 of Chionoecetes opilio. Taxonomy (NCBI): domain Eukaryota; kingdom Metazoa; phylum Arthropoda; class Malacostraca; order Decapoda; family Majidae; genus Chionoecetes; species Chionoecetes opilio. The sequence continues at coordinate 121,346 of JACEEZ010004263.1, read as the reverse complement.
TTATTCAGGAGTCACTGCTACTCTATATACTGCAACTGGCTGTGGTCGCGGTTCAAGGTGGCCACTCTGAACCGCCTTAAGGTCTGTCACAATGACATCCTTAAGAGGCTTCTGGAGATGCCCAGGTGTTGCAGCTCGTCTTTGGCTTTCGCTAGGAACGGGTTGAACAATCTGGATGTGATCCGTCGACACTCCTTGTTCAGCTTAAGGAGTAGGGTGGAGCTCTCTGCGAACTCCATCATCACCTCCGTCTGGCAGAGCTCGGCCTATGTATGTGGACCTATACAAAAGCGGTGGCTGGGTCTGCTCTTTGTACAAACTGTGGGGTAGCACAGGTGTACAAGTATACCCTATGTATATATGCACTTTGGTACTATGTGCTCTAATGTACTCATGCCATGTGCCTTTATGTATTGTTTGCTCTAGTACTTAAGTTAACTTTGTCTTATTGTTGATGCTTTTTTGCCTGTATGCCTCTGGGTGATATTAAAAATATTATTAATATTATTGTTATTATAGATAGATAGATATCTATTAATTATCAATTATTTGCTTTAGCACTTAACTTCATTCCCTCGTCCATATATTATGTTGTTATTTTTCTTGTATACCTTCGGGTGCGAATAAAAATATTATAATTTTTATATATGTATATATATATACATATATATATATATATATATATATTATATATATATATATATATATATATATATATATATATATATATATATATATATATATATATATATAAAGTATATACATTTTTACTTATATATATAATATAAATATATATATATATATAATATATATTATATATATATATATATGTATATATATATATATAATATATATATATATATATATATATATATATATATATATATATATATATATATATATATATATATATATATATATATATATATAAGTAAAAATATATATACTTTATATATATATATATATATATATATACATATATATTTATATATATATATATATATATATATATATATATTTATATATATATATATATATATACATGTATATATGGTAAGACAGGACATTATGCCAGTGTTTGTAAATCTGGCGGTGCTGGGAGATCAAGAACAAACACCTCCACTTCTGCTGCTGCTCTGGGATCTGCAAGGACGATTACCTCACCGCTAGACGACCGTTCTGGACTGCCCTGTGAACACAGCGCCCTGCCCCCTGACGCCGCTTATCCAGTTTTAGCAGCTGCTGCTACTCCTCGATGTTCTACTATTAGTGTGGTGGCTTATGGCAATGATCGTTACCTGCTGGCCCAAAGCACCAAATTTGGCACACATATACTTTGGGCCAAAGCAAAACTTTTTGGAGGGGGGTACCCAATTTTAAAGGTCAAAGTCAAGGTCAGGTCAAGGTTAAAGGTCAAACTTCGCTAATTGCCGTCTTTAGCCATTTCCAAAATAATTTTCAACATAAAAACGTGTTGTCATTGCCTAAATTACCGTTAATGGACTTGAGGGAGTCATATCTAGCATTAAAGAGTTGTCTACATGGACTACCTCTATAAAGCACTACATGCATAACTGCACTCACCTAGATAAGGAAGGCACGTCATGCTTCACAGTCACCACGGCATTGACATAGTGCTGTACACGCCAGACCAGCATTTTCGCATTTACAATTCCTAGCACACATGGCAGACGCCTTGCAGCCACACTTTATGAGTTCTCTACAAGCCACAGCAGCAGCTGGAAGCGTGGTCCAGATGGAATGCCACCCAGTGTCTGACTTGGACCAACCGAAACCATCTGGGCTAGGGGCAGCAATGACTGGTTTCAGACTCTTTGTCCAGATACTGGCCTGGTACACAACACATCGGTTGACATGTTGGAGCAGTGCATTATGTGTTGGTGGTAGCCTTTCCATCAGTTTCACTGTTAGGAAAGAGCTCTTGCCGAAGGTCGTTAACCTTGCTGTGTTGAGTCGTGCTGTCGTACATGGCACAGGTGAACTGCTCAATTACACTGAATACTGGAGATGATGTGTCTTGAGGAACGAATGCTGAGGATGATGCTGCGGTAAACCCTTCTGTCACAGTTGGGAGTGATTTCCAGGTTATCCAGGCTGATTTCTTCCCTTTACCATTAAACTGGGATGTCACATCACATCCAGTAAAGGTATGGAAGAAGGGCAGCGCTTTACATTTGTTTCCACCAAGTTCCAGGGAGACAGAGTTAATTTGGTAGTACCGAAAGTGCCTCCCTGCACCAAATCTAACCCACAGATCCAAGTCAGGGTACCGATTGACAAGACAGTAGAAAACTCCTACAAGGATCACAACCACGTCCGTATCAACAGTTCTGACAAGAATGGATGTTGCACCTTTCCTCAGGGTATCGAACACATGCAGAGAAATCCTGCTGTCTGCCTCCTCATGGTCACTCATGTCCATAGTACATCCAGGTTGATTGGACAGAACTCTCTCTCCGGATGTAATGTATACCCATTTTTCAGGTGGGTAGACATGGTTGGCTACTTCTTCTGAGAGCAGAGCAAAAAGTTCCTCTGTTGCCCTTATCTGTGTGTTGTTACAGGTAACAGGGGTCACAGCTATTTAGATATCCCACCGCTGCCCCAATTATGTTACCCTTCTTAGTATGGTTATTTTACGGATAACGGGTTCACTCCATGTTGATACTGGTTGACTAACCTGTAAGGGGTGATTGCCGGATGACGCCCTCTTGACGGGCTGGTAACTTGCTTCGTTGCCCAGAGGTACACGTCAAATAAAGTGGTATGTATGGGCTTAACGTGGTCGAGCGGTTCTTACGTAATTTATAAGTATTCCTAGTGCCAAAGGATTCGAGTAAGACAATATACTACAAAAAATATATATTGTATATATATGTACACTTGTGAAGGTTTACACATAAATAATGTCACGCTGTTCGCTAAGTAATGGCCAATGAAACTAGTGTCTAATAGACAGAGCCAGAACAGTTAGTTACGTGACAAGGTACTCTCACACCTCCTGGGTGTGGAGTACAAACAGACACTCTGAAAGGTGTCGTGAGTAGGAGCGCCCTGTAACGCGTCTCCTCGTAATCTCTTGTGTTCTGTCTTGCGTCTGCCGCATATGAGGAAAGCTGCCCGGAAGCTGTTGTTCCGGTGAGCCGTTGAGTGAAGGTGTTTACGTCGTGGTTCCCAAGATCAGGCTATCCACGTCATCATGATGGGACGGCGTGGCTGCTTGGGTCAGCATAATGTCATCAAAAGGTGGCAGTATTCAGCATCCGCTAGGCGCCAGTACAAGACACTCAGACACTCGGACATCCTGTCTTAGTATCGATTAACACATACATATATAATCAGTACGCTAATACCTCTTTGTTTGTGTCGTCCTGCAATAATCCAACAAAGGACGCGGGAAGGTTGGCATTGCGAGACACCTTCCTCCGTACCCCCTTCCCTCGTGTCTTACGGGTTGTTGACTTCAAGCTGTCTGGATAGTATCTGTCCCATACAATGTCAATTCGAGTGCTGCTTTGCAGTTGTCTCTCCGTCCAAGGAATGAAGATTGTGTCACTGTATTTGCCATACGTACACATGTTTCCATGTGGCAGGATATGCACCATGGCAGCCCCATCGAAAATCTTCGCATCAAAGTGTGATGGTGGTTCTGGCTGGATGCTTGGGTCGATGCAAGCCAACAATTCTGATTTGTTTCCTGGTAGACGAAGTCTCCCATGCAGTGACAATGCTGGTGGCCAAATGTGATTTTCATATGAGAAAAAATCCTCCAATAATAGAACGGGCAGCGGCTACCACAAATTACACGTGTCACCTTTAGGTAGGCGGCAGGTGGACCACCTCAATTGGTGCAAATTTAAAGGACGGCGGCCAATGACTGGTCGCTCCAAATTAAGGTGCAAAAGCTTAATAACCACTGGGAATGTTAATTTATATTATCCCAGTACTTATCATTTACTTAAATTACCTTAATTATACCCATTACCATTATAATTATATATATACATCCCTACGCTCCCCTATGATGAGCGAACAATTACCTCCCTCACAAGGGGGGGAACAAACCACCACTCTGCCAATTATTGAGTGGGTGGTTGGTGGATAATTTCCACAAACTCGTTCGTGCCATGCAGCCCTTTGATCGTATCTCTATTGACTTCACAGGTCCAAAACCTTCAGTTACCAAGAACAAATACCTGCTCGTAATAATTGACGAATACTATTACAGGATACTATTACAGGATGGATATAGCCTTGCTAGAAACAGTGCAGAGAAGGATGATCAAAATGATACAAGGGATGCGTAACTTTAGTTATGAGAAGAGATTGAAGTTATTCAAATTACACTCACTCGAGAGATGCAGAGTAAGGGGCGATCTGATAGAAGTTTTTAAGTGGATAAAGGGATTTAATAAAGGAGAGGTAGGAAAAGTTCGTGCGGCTTTTAATCTGGGTAGAACAAGAAGTAACGGATTCAAGCTGGAAAAGCGTAGATTTAGAAAGGAAATATGGAAAAATTGGTTCACAAATAGGGTGGTGAATGAATGGAATGGTCTCAGTAGACAGGTAGTTAGTGCGGAGTCATTAGGGAGCTTTAAAGAGGGCTGGATAGGTTCATGGATGGGGAAGAAAGGTGGATGTAGGTAGTGTTAGGTGACAGGAACTACCACGTGTAGGCCTCACGGCCTCTTGTAGCTTCCTTATTTTCTTATGTTCTTATGTTTCTAAATACTCTAGGTTTCCTTTGTTTTTCCATGTCCTGATATGTCTGCTCAAACTGTTATCTCTTGCTTACCCCAACTATTCTCTATTTTGGATGCCCTTCTGCTGTACATTCTGACCGCGGAGCACAATTCATGTCTCGTGAAGTATCAGAATTTCTTAAGAGTCATGGTGTTGTTATGACCCACTCCACACTCTATCACCCTCAAGGCAATGGTCAATGTGAGAGAGAGATTGGTACGATTTGGAGAACTGTGCGCTTAGCTCTCCGATCTCTCAAGCTTTCTGATCCTCAGTGGGAATATGTTCTAGGTAGGACCCTTCATTCTGTCTGATCCCTTCTCTGCACTGTCACCAATCAAACTCCTCATTAATACTGTTTTCCTTCACCAGATCTTCTAATGGCTATTCTCTACCATCCTGGCTTTCTTCACCTGGGCCTGTCCTGCTGCGGAAGTTTGTTCGGCACTCTAAATTAGATCCACTTGTAGAAAATGTTGACCTCGAGAGTACTACCGTAGATATCAGTGAAATCGCCACCTGCAGTGAAGTCGCCAGGCGCCAAATATTACGAATTATAGCATCACTACTGATTTTTGTGTGCCACTGAAGATGTTACACAGTAGTTTATATCATGATTGTACCCTGTTTCAGCGTTGTTTTATGCTTTGTATCTGCAAGTATAACTGTTGCGCATTTTGCTTCTCAAGTTTTTCTTCGCGCGATGACAGACAGTAAACAATAGCTTTTCGGCGACAGGACGCAGACTTGCCAGATCTTTCAAACTTTAATAAAATTTATTTTCACGTTGGCAGAGGAATTTTTATATATCCAAGCATCTTCCGCAGCTAATATATATAGAGACTTGTTTTACTTTACCTCTAATTTCCCTGAATTCCCCAGAGTGGCGACTCAACTGTTGGGTTAAAATATTAGCTGGCGAATTTAAATGTAGTAGGTTTTAGTGAGGTCGCCACTCGGTTTTATTTTTGTAATTTGTTCATTTATAGCCCTAATATGACACAGATGAAGACACAAAATGACACAGACTCTCCAGATAGACCCTTCTAACTTTACTGAAATTATGGATGTACAAATGTAAGTATTAACGCCACCACACGTCTGTAATAACAAAGAACGTAGAACTGGCGACCTCACTGTTATCTACGGTACACCTCACTACGCACTCATACGCTATCCTGATGGAAGAAAAGCTACGGGTTTTAACTAGAGATTTAGCTCCTATCCCAACTAACTCAAATTTCATCCAGGAGGCGAGTAGTGACCTCTCCAGGACCAGATAGTGGCTGCTGATACTTCAAGTCCCGATGAGGTTCCCACCTTCCGCGACACAGAGACAACCTTCCCTGAAGCAGACGATACTACCCCGAAGCCTTCCGCATCGGACACAAACTGCCCACCTAGTGACAGTACAGAAAATGTCACAACACTCCGACATTCAACAAGGGATAGCAAAGTTCCTGATAGGTTAGGTTATTAGGATATCTATGTAATACTGTGTGTGTGTGTGTGTGTATTTGAGAATGTGCTGATGTAAAGGTTGGATCAACTAGCTGTTAATTATATTCGATGTAAGTATTTGAAGCCTCGGTGGTTTGGATACGTATCTGTAATCTCTGTTCCATTTCGCTCACAGAGTCAGTTCACTCCAGCTGCTCGCTCTGTACAGACGTTGGGTTTATTGTATAGTAAAGCCTTAATGAAGTTTAGGATTTTATCTTTTCCTANCTACTACTTTCCTAATATTTTCACTATTTCTCCACTTACTGTGCCCTTATATTACTTGCCTACCTAGGATCTACTCAAATTCTTTCTGTAATACTCCGTTGAGTCTGCATCTACAAGAAGGTTTTAGCCTTGCCTCCCGGCGCCTGTAAACTTCTACTGTTACGTTAGGCTCATCCACCTCCACAGTCTGAGGGATCTGGCTATGTCCTACTAACGCTACTCTATACATGGATATGATCACTGTGTACTAGCACTTGGCAAAAAAAACAACTAACTAACAAGGAGTTAGTTGGCTCGTGGGTAAGCGGAAACCATCGAATGGATCCAAACCGCTGTCACCATTATGTAGTGCCCGTTTCAAAACGTTTACTCTACAGTCCTGGTTACTCTGCTGCCGCCACCCACATGTAGTGGGAAAAAAAATATAAATGAATAAAAATAAAATAAAAGATGTGAGAAAAAGGTAAGTACTGTTTGGATCTAAATAATATTTCGTTAATAAATAATCATCAATATATTTCTCCCTTTGCTTGTAATTGGTAATAATTATACATTCACAAGTTGTCTTAATTCTAAGTCTTCTTCTCCCCTAACGATACGCACGCGTAATGCTCAAGTCGTTATCCTAATATAGTTTACTATCTCTGGTAACTTCGGTTGCACTGTCACCACATTAATGATACGCACGCGTAATGCTCAAGTCGTTATCCTAATATAGTTTACTATCTCTGGTAACTTCGGTTGCACTGTTACCACATTAACGATACGCACGCGTAATGCTCAAGTCGTTATCCTAATATAATGTAGTCTATCCCACTTCCAAAGTTTCCCTCTCACTTATTTTTCAGTTCCCTTCTTTCTCCTTGGCCTCACACGGCTGGCTGTAATATGCTGTAGTTGCCCCCTCTGCTAATTTGTGACCGCTTGGCCCCCTGGTCTGCCAACAGCTCCTACCTTGGGGCCCTAGGTAATACATTTCATTAGTCCTTATGTCAACAAAAGGAATCACCAATAAGTCACACCTACATCTCTAGTTAACAAATATTTTATAACATACCTTTACCAAGGGCGAGAATATCACCTCCCCACAGGCGACTTAACTCAGCGAACGTCTAGCTGCTTCTAAAGTTATCCTACGTAGAACCCCCCTTCTCACCTCGTTTCGCTACGTGTCTAATTACTACTGGCTTAAAATATAAGCCTAACCAGTGATTCAGGACTGAGGCGTGGAGGAAAATTCCTCGTTAGCTTATTGATACTTATATGTTATTTCATCTCTTCCCCTATTAATGTAATTTCTCTCGTTACACTTATTAACAGTTTTAGATCCTACTTCCCATTTTAAGCAAAAGCTAATTTCACAATGATCGCTATTACCGTATTTTACGGCTTATAAGACGCTGCATCTTGGAAGACGCACCCTGATTTTGGAAAGAAATTTCTAAGAAAAAATAATGAAAACAGACAACCAAAACTGTTGTCCGATATACCGTCATTTTCACACAAGAACACACTCACTATTCATTATCTTCATTCACCAACGCTTATCAGCCATTTTTATTTTCTACCTTGTATGCGATAGTATAAGTAAATCGTTATGTTGGCTGGCTGAACATGGAGGCTACACGCAGGTCGGACGGCGGGAGTGAAAACAAACCCGACTGCGGCGGTGTACAGCTGCGTGCCTGCCTGCCGTACCGATCAGCCGAGTCTGGCTTTGTCGTCCTGAGTGTAAACACCTCTCGTCCTCCCGTGCCTCACTACGTTGCCTGCCTCCTGTGCCTCACCATGTATTGTTTGAATTTTCCTGTATGCGTGTAGTATTTGTGGTGGCTGCATGTACATAAATATACAAACTTTCATCCACGTAATGTAACAAACAAAGTTCCTTATACACGGAATGGCTGTTGGTGCCAATCTGCCTAGGCGAAATGGCTCCCGCCAGTACCGCAGTAAATAGCTCAGTGTGAGGACAGATTAGTTGATTTGAATGTCTTATGGTATTTGAAATACTTGTAACAGATAAGTACTGAGGTTACATCATATCAGAGGCTGAATTGAATAGCTACCTAAGCTAACATCTTACAACATTGGTCTTGGAAGACGCATGAGTATTTTTAAGGGTACTTTTTTGGGGGAAAAAGTGCGTCTTATAAGCCGTAAAATACGGTACCTAACTGACCTCCAACTTCCACCTCTGTAACTAAATCTTCCTGTTTGTTAGTAATAAATCTAGAATATCATCTCCCCTAGTAGGCTCCTTGATTGTTTGCCTTAGAATGTTATCCTGAACTAGATTTAACAATTCATCTGTGTCATTGTCTCCTACAATTAAATCCCAGTCTATGCTCAATCATCAATCATTGGGGGCATACGCCGGGGGGCGCGTCGCCTCGCCCACCCTACAACGACACTCCCGGGGGTCACCACGCGCGAGTCCCCATGCAGGTTTCTTTCCCATACCAAGCAGCTCTCGACAAGAAACATCAACTTGCCCCAGCCACGAGCCTTGTGGTCGCCCCCTTGGCCTCCTCCACGCCAGATTGTCTCTTACAGAAACAATCCGATGGGAAGGATCGGTATCAGGGTAGCGTGCCACATGCCCATACACTGGTACCTTGACTTACGAGTGCCCCAACTTACGAGTTTTCCGAGTTACGAGCAGTCGCTCGGTCGATTTTTTGCTTTGAGTTGCGAGCCAAAATCCGAGTTACGAGCGAGCTTCAGATACGCCGCCGCTAGTTGGTGCAGCGAACGCAACAACATCTGCCCAGCATCCCGCGTCTCACTCATTCACTTCACCTGGTTACCTCGCCGTGGAAGCATCTCTGTTGTGTTGTGCTCACACAGGTGAATGCAAATAGGCGGAGGTGAGTGCAGTACTCCGGGGAGGCGTAGCGGAGTGGTTAGCGTCTCCGACTGGCGTTCTCGGTGACCCGAGTTCGATCCCCGAAGAACCCAAAACCTTTCTGCACCGTCGAGTGGCCTAAGAACACCCACATGCCCTGCCCATCAACTCTACCTTCGATTGCGAGTGCATCGGAGAACACAGGGGGGCGGCATGAGCCTCTAATCACAGGCGTCACTATAAGAATCCTGCCTGCGCCACCACGGGCGAGGACCAACCATCAGAGCCCTCAAGTGAACCTCCAGAGCCTACCACCTGAGCCCTGGGTAAAAAAAAAAAAAGAAAAAAAAAGTACGTTTAGTGGCAGTTCCACCCACAGCTGTTTCCAACAGCTGATACACAAGAGTATAAACACTGGTGAATACAAATGGCGGAGGGTGATTGCAGTATGTTTAGCGGCAGTTCACCCACAGCTGTTTCCAACAGCTGATACACAGAGTATAAACACTGGCGAATGCAAATGGCGGAGGGTGAGTGCAGTACTTTTAGCGGCAGTTCCACCCACAGCTGTTTCCAACAGCTAATACACAGAGTGTAAATACTGGCGAATGCAAATGGCGGAGGGTGAGTGCAGTCCAGTCATATAATAGGTACAGTAAAAAAATTGGGGTGTTTTTTTGGGGGCTGGAATGGATTAATGGTATTTCAATTAATTTCAATGGGGAAAATTGATTTGATATACAGGAGAACCTCGTTTAACCGGCATTTAAAACAACGGCAGCCTCAAAACAACGGCACTAATCGACCCAGGCTTTTTTTTTTTTTTTTTTTTTTTTTTTTTTTTTTTTTTTTTTTTTTTTTTTTTTTTTTCTCCCACTGATAAACTCTGGAACTCTCTTCCTGTTTCTGTTTTTCCACTTTCCTATGACTTACATCTTTTCAAAAGAAGAGTAACAAGACACCTCCCGAACTAAATTGGCTCACCCCACTTTTTTATTTTATTCTCTGACTGTCTTCTTTATAGGGACTGGCAACTAAGCGGGCTTTGTGTTACTCATTTTTGTTGTGCCCTTGGCCGGTTCCTTATGATGGATAAAAAAAAAAAAAAAAAAAAAAAAAAAAAAAAAAAAAAAAAAAAAAAAGGGATTTTGGCCGATTCCATAAGAGTAACTCTCAAAACAACGGCAAAATGAGTTATCCGGCATGCGCTCCCCCCCCCGAGGGTGCCGGATAAACGAGGTTCTCCTGTATGAGCAAATTGAGTTACGAGCTTGATCAATGAACGAATTAAACTCGTAAGCCAAGGTACCACTGTATAGCCAAAATTGGCTGACTGACTATGCAGGTAATAGGCCTAGATTCAGTCTCACGATGCAATCGCTGATTTGACACGTAATCATCCCAGCGATACCCCATAATTCTGCGAAGACACTTATTACCAAAGGCATCGATTCGTCTCTTCAAGTCGCTATTTAGTATCCATGTTTCACAACCATAGAGTAAGACAGGGATCACAAGCATCTTGAATATCCGGATCTTTGTCCTCCTGCACAGGTACCGACAACGCCAAATACTCCTGCTGAGCGAGTCCATAACACCGTGGACTAGAAGGACAAGAAGCCTCTTGTAGCTTCCTTATTTTCTTATGTTCTTATGACTATGCCAATCCGCCGTAAGACTTCTTAATGTGACCCGCCGTCATTATGGACTGCGCTACCAAGGTATGTAAAACTTTCCAAGATCTCAATGTCCTCGCCGCACACATGAACAGACTGTACTGTTTCATCTAGTAGGCTTCCAAACACCTGGACCTTGAACTTAAGGGTAGCGGCCGGTTTTTTTTTATTTCTTTTTATTTATTGGGCTAAGGTTATGATATGTATACCATAAATTAGGGACACCATGTACAACAATTGTAGACCAAGAAAAATAATTTGTGGCTTCTATATTTTTCACTTCCTCTTTTTTGTGTTTTTTTGGTTATTTTGAAATGCTAACTACTCCTATGATAATTAACCTACACCAATGAAATAAATATGGTACAAGAACTTTGTTCAGACCATCAAAGTTACGGAGAGATAACCGAGTAAAAATGTATGATTTGCAGGATATGAATTTTCAAATTTTCAATCCCATTTATACCACTCAAACACACAAAAAAATCTGAAAACATTTTTCTCTGTCAGATATGAAGAAAAGCAAGTCATAACTTCATTTTATCAGGTTTAGGTGGGCATATTGTGTATTCTTTTTCATTGAAATTGGCCCAAAATTAAAGAAGGAGATATAATTTGAATGTAAACTTATGTTTTGGGATACGGGCCAATACATTTTTGTAATACCTGTGAACAAGCATCAGTAAGTGATATAATGGCATTACCTTTTTTTTATGAGCTATAACACATATAAAACAAGATTTATTTACATTCAATCATATATGTTTATGTTCTGGTATATGTTCTGGTATAAAATATTCAGTCTTCAGGCTCCTGGTCCCCCCCTGCCTCAGCATGACGAAGGGTATTACAGGAGAACCTCGTTTATCCGGCACCCTCGGGGGGGGGAGCGCATGCCGGATAACTCATTTTGCCGTTGTTTTGAGAGTTACTCTTATGGAATCGCCCAAAATCCCTTTTTTTTTTTTTTTTTTTTTTTTTTTTTTTTTTTTTTTTTTTTTTTTTTTTTTTTTTTTTTTTTTTTTTTTTTTTTTATATACATCAAAGAAACTGGCCAAGGGCACAACAAAAATGGGTAACACAAAGCCCGCTTAGTTGCCAGTCCCTATAAAGAAGACAGTAAGAGAATAAAATAAAAAAGAGGGGTGAGCCAATTTAGTTCGGGAGGTGTCTTGTTACTCTTCTTTTGAAAAGATGAAAGTCATAGGAAAGTGGAAAAATAGAAACAGGAAGAGAGTTCCAGATTTTACCAGTGAAAGGGATGAAAGGGTTGCCAACCCTGCGTACCCCGCCAAATTTGAACTAAATTTCTGCCGATTTTCTCAGTTTTTGAAATAATTATACCTTATTAATGCCTGGGTTATCCTGCTGAGTGCCCCTTTCTACCCCGCACTCCTCGTCAGGATGGACAAGCTAGTCCTCGTGTCGCACGCCAGCAGCACGAACACTCTCCTCTCTTTTTTCACAGGATCTCTCTGACGAGCTCAAGCTAGCCCGTGGTCCTCCTTGCTGGAGGCCCAGAGGGAAAAAAAAAAAAAAAAAAAAAAATGCCTGGGTCGATCAGTGCCGTTGTTTTGAGGCTGCCGTTGTTTTAAATGCCGGTTAAATGAGGTTCTCCTGTATCTCACTAAGAGAGGGTATCAGAGTTGTCCAAGCTACTCATTGTTGCCAAGATTTTGCTTAGAAACCTCCAGGGGCATCCTGTTATTGTACCGTAGATAACAGTCATGTCGCCAGGCGCCAAATATTACGAATCATAGCATCACTACTGATTTTTATGCGCCACTGAAGATGTTACACAGTAGTTTATATCATGATTGTATAATCTACCCTGTTTCAGCGTTGTTTTATGCTTTGTATCTGCAAATATAACTGTTGCGCATTTTGCTTCACGTTTTTCTTCGCGCGATGACAGACAGTAGCTCATCACCTTTCGGGCGGCAGGACACAAAACTTGTCAGATCTTTCAAACTTAAATAGAATTTGTTTGCACATTGGCAGAGGAATTTTTATATATCCAAGCATCTTCCGCAGCTAATATATATAGAGACTTGTTTTACTTTACCTCTAATTTCCCTGAATTCCCCAGAGTGGCAACTCAACTGTTGGGTTAAAATACTAGCTGGCGACTTTACTGTAGTAGGTATAGCAAGGTCGCCACTCTGTTTTATTTTTGTCATTTGTTCATTTATAGCCCTAATATGACACAGATGAAGACACAAAATGACACAGACTTTCCAGATAGACCCTTCTAACTTTCCTGAAATCATGGATGTACAAATGTAAGTATTAACGCCACCACACGTCTGTAAATAACAAAGAAACGTTGAACTGGCGACTTGACTGTTATCTACGGTAGGTTGTTTTTTTGTTTTTCATTTATACCTACGACAGATGCCATGTGTCACTTTAGAGAGTAATTATTTATTTTTAAAAATTTAGCAGCAAACAATACATTTTACTGAATTCTTCGTACCATAAGGTCTTGCCTGAGTTGAGGGGGGGTGGGGGGGTCCATAACACACCCATATAATAAAAACTAAGGCGACTTTTGATGAAATACTTCGTATTTAGACTCAAAGGGTGTACGAAGCTGATGAAAAATAAGTGAAATTATGTGAATTTCTCCGATTTTCGTCATATTCTGACCGGCCGCTACCCTTAAGCCAGGAGACCTCAAGTCCCAAAGGCTTTGCCTCCTCGTGCAGCGCCTCGAGTGCCATCATCAGGACCTCCAGCGACTCAGCAAAGATTACTGCATCATTGGCAAAAACAAGATCAGGGATCTTGGTGTTGCCGAGGGAAGCTCCACAATCACTTTGATCTGCAACTTTGCCCAATACCCAGTCCATACAAGTGTTGAAAAGTGATGGGGCAACGACGCACCCTTGCCTCACTCCTGTATTAATATGAATAAAGCTGGATACACCTCCCCCACACTTCACAGCACTCTCAGTCCCAGAGTACAGACCAGTCATCAAACCAATAGTCCTTGCAGGAATCACATGAAGTCGCAGAAGATCCCAGAGTGACTCACGATGCACTGAGTCAAACGCCTTCTTGAGATCAACATACACTGCAAGCTTTTCTGTCGAAACTCAGTCTAGAAAGTCTATGTTCCTAAGATTAAAATCTCCTACCACGCATAATCGATTATGTCTACAAGCCTTGCTTATTTCTTGCCATATAGGAGTGGAAACCTCTTTACATAAGTTTGGAGGCCTATACACTATACCCTAAACCATTTTCTCAGTTCCTTCCGTAACCTCCACCCATATAGACTATGCTAGCATCTGATTTTACAACATTATTAACACAACACTGCAATGAATCTCTTGCATAAAGCGCAACACCTCCACCTCTCCTACCTATTCTATCTTTGCGGAATAACTTATACCCACCTATCTCAACTTCTGGATTAAATATTTACCTTGCCTGACATATCTAACCCTGTTTCTTTTAATGCTATGGTTACGCAGGGCACTCACCTTTCTTATCACACCAAGGGCGCCTCACGTAAACACTTACTCCTGACGGAGGTTCGGCAGAATTACCTGAGGCGAGTAGCTTATCTCACCGCTGATGGCACCTTTATCACACACCCCGGAGGAAGGGACACTGAGCACACTGTATTACACAGTCTAATTTTTTGGCGGAGGTCACAATACAAAGTACTGATGGGGGGTGGAGAGAGACTCACATGTTCACACTGTCTAAATGGTTGTGTCTAACACACACTGGAGGCTTACGGGAGAATGGCACACAACACACGGGCACTGGTGTAATGCGAGGCACTCACATTCTCCTTAATCCATCGGCAGATACACAAAGGGCGGCGCGTGGTGTAATAATCCCTTGTCCCCTCCACGCTGTCGGCTGCCGCGCTCCCAAGGCCACCTTGCCACCTCCACTCGTGCCTCTCCCCGCTCTCTCTGGCCCAACCGCGCTCCCCCTGCGGCTCCTTGGTGCCCCCAGGGCCGACACTGCTGACTCTAACCTTCAACCATTTGTCAACCTCCCCACACATACTTTCAAGCACAACACACAGTCCCATCTGAACAACATACACACCTACTCGTATTCCTCATCACAAACGACCTCCACTACATTCATACAATTCACACAAACCGACTACCCATTAACACACTGATAACTCCTGGGATGAGGCTCGTGTAGCCCCAACGGCCCCACACGGCCGCCACTACACCCCTTAACCTTAACCTCACATACACACATATATATGGACACTGCTTACCCCAACTCACACCACGACAAATACACACAGACAGACGGACATTCCTCCGTGGGTGTAACACTATTATATCTAAATCTTTTACACTAGTTATTCCTCTTAGTAAATCTATCTTGTTTAAAATACTCCTACAGTTTGTATAATAAACCTTTTAAGCTACTCCTCTTCTTCTTGTCAATTTTCCCTATAGCCTTAACTAACTCCTTCCTCTCTCTCTTCTTACGAATCACTTTAGTTCCCTGCCTTCTGAAACTATTTCTAGCGTCACTGGTTTCCTTTACTCTGACCCCAGTATCTAATCCCTGTCTCTTTATCTTAAAAAAAAGCCTGCAAGGCACATACTTCCCTTTCAAGAGATTCAGATAAGATCTGAACCCCTTTCCTCGAAAGGTGCACCCCATCTCTGTGGTATTAATTTCTTTGAAGTATATATTTCTCTCATAGATTGTATTTGCCCTTCTTTGCCATCTCCAAACCTTTTCTCTTTGCACTCTTGCTTCTTCGCATCTTCTGCTAAACCATTCCTTCTTGTTACTCACTCTCCTCATAACTTTTAGCATGTATCTGTCAACACCTTCCTTATACGCATGAAACTCTTCTCATAGAAACTCTTCTCACTTCTCCTGTGTACTTATAGCCTTTTCAAAGAAAATCCAATCTGTTTCCATAAATAAATTTCTTAACTTTTCAAAGTCAGCTTTTTCTAAGTTTTATTTTCAAATTTCATGGGATTTTGATCTGTATTAATCTCTTTCTTCATATATTTCAAACTCAATGAGAATGTGGTCACTCCTTTGTAATGGACACTTATACATTAACTGTCAATTATATCCTGTTTTTTGGTTAATATCAAGTCCAGTCATGATGGTTCTTCATTTCCTCGAATTCCTCATATTCCTTAATCCATTGTGTCATGACGTTACCCATAACCATGTTCAACATTTTGTTTCCCTATGACTCCTCCTCATCTTCTGTATGCCAATCCTCCCTGCATACTTCCTTGCAGTTGAAATCATCCATCACTGTTATATTGCTACTTTTGCTAATTATTCTTTATAGGCACTTCCTGGTGTCATTTACCATTTTGTTATATTCTACCTTAGACCATGCATTTAGGTTAGGTGGAACATTTGCGACGGCAATGTCTTTCTTCCCACCACCATTTTCCTGATCATAATTTTCAGCACCTCCGCTATGCCCTCACCCATTTCCACACTATCCACAGCCACATCCTACTTTACAAGCAGCATCACACCACCTCCTTTCTTTACACTTCTATTTATTTTCCATACATTATACACAGCGCGCCAAAGTATTGTTCGCGACATCATAACACAGCGCTTCCATACGGGAATTCAGAAAATGTACTCTATGGCAGCCTACTGACTTCCGAGAGAGATATCTTACATCTGGCAGCTTGTTTAAGGCACGGGCAGTCCATCAAGACCGTTGAGGAATGTTCAGATGCCACTTGTCAATTATAGACGAAGCATTTTAAAAAGTATCGCCTTCCTTCCCGCGAGTAATTTGAACAGACGTGCATTGGTATAACTATCATTATTTTCATAATGAGTGGCAAGAAAGACCTAACAAAGCAGCAAATTATAGTTATTTTATCTCTACACAAGGCAGAGAGGAAAGTGGAAGAAATATCAAGGATTGTGGATGTTACGAGGAGATGTGTACATAAATGGGTGGAAAGTTTCACGGTGGGTTGCACCGTCGCGACAGCCGCGACACCAGAACATTATAAGTGGCCAGGGCGAGGATGTAAAACATCAGCAAGCACCCTAAATGTCATGAAACGTCAAGTGGATGCCCATCCTCAATTAAGAGCAAGAAAAATATTGCGATATGACTTTTACATCCTCGCCCTGGCCACTTATAATGTTCTGCCAAGTTATAAGGATTTTACTGTATACTGTCTTAATACCTATAACCATCGACGTTTGAAGTTACGCCTAAAGAGGTAATTACAATTAACTTGAAAGGTTTTTTGGGGGGGTCGGTTCATTTTCTTTCCTCATGCATCCCAGAGATCCAATCCCTTTCTTGCCTTCCAGCACTCTTTCTCCTGTCTCATCTGCCTCCATGCTTGCACATATTGGAAGATACTTTAATTCCTGAACTTCCTCCAATCCTTCTCCAGTCATCCTAATTGCCCATTACTTTGGACATTCAATTCTTGCTCTCTTTGATATTCTAAAATCTACATATTTACCGTGGCTAACACTAAAGTCACCAGGACAATGTTTCTTTTTGATTTACAGACGTTTGGTGGCATTCATACTTACATTTCTACATCCATGATTTCAGGAAAGTTAAAAGGGTCCATCTGGAGAGTCTGTATCATTTTGTGTCTTCATCTGTGTCATATTATGGCTATAAATGAGCAAATTACCAAAATATCACCCGAGTGGCGACCTTGGTAATGGCTACACTAAGGTCACCAGCTAATATTTATGTCCTCCCGCCCGAAAGTGATGCTGCTGTCTGTCGTTGCGCGAAAAAAAGCGAGTAGTGAAATTTGAAACAGTTTATCTTGCAGATACAAAGCATAAAACAACACTGAAACAGGGTAGATTATACAGTCATGATATAAACTACTGTGTATCATCTTCAGTGGCACATACAAATCAGTAGTGATGCTATAATTTGTAATATATGGCACCTGGCGACATAAGTATAGGTGGCGACTACAGTACCCTCCCGAGTTTGGCGCTTACTTTCTTCACAAGGCATAGCGCTAAACTCGAGGATTGCGAAACTCGGGTATTGAAAACACTGTAAAACAGCTTATTTACTCCGGTGCGAGGTGTACGTACCGTATTTTACTGCTTATAAGACACCTTTTCCCCCAAAAAATACCCTGATAATACCCCGAGCCCCTGTCCACCCAGCAGTGAATGGGTACTGGGTGTTAGCCGGGAGTTTGTGACCCACCTCCCGTGGTGGTGGCTTCGGCCAACACTAGATTAAAGGAGAGGAGGAGGAGGAAGAGGAGGAGAACTGAGGACCTACGAAGCGATACTTGATCTTGATCTTGATATTACAGGTGGCCTATTCTTCATAGGGCCTTTGAACTGGCTGCTCCTGTAGAGAAAAACAAACAAAAAGAAAAAACAAAACAAAACTACATACAAGCTATACTAACCCTAATACTATACTAAGCGGTAGAGGTCACAAGAAGAGGAACGAAACAAAAGCGATGACGGTCACAAGAAGAGGAAGAGGGTGAAATTTTGTAAACAAAGCAGAAGTGTTCCTCCTCCCACCTAAAATGTTATATATCTCCGAAACTATTGATTTGCGATGGAAAACTCAAAGAGAGGAGGCTCTTAGAATCCAAAAAGGTTAACAGAAACCATACTTCCAATTGTGTAGGGAATTTTGGTCCTAGTGTAAAATAATACAGTGTCTCCGAGTGGCGTTCTCGGTGACTCGAGTTTGATCCATGATGAGGGCTGTAAAATTAACTTAAAATCCTTCTCTGTGCCATCTATCGTGGCCTAAGAACACCCACATGCTGCCCATTAACTCTACCTTCGATTGTGAGTGCATCGGAGGACACAGGGGGGCGGCATGAGCCTCTAATCACAGGCGTCACTATAAAAATCCTGCCTGCGCCACCACGGGCGAGGGCCAACCATCACAGCCCTCGAGTGAACCTCCAGTCCAGGGCCTACCATCCCACCCCTGGAGGTCACGGCCTAACGGGGCTGTAGGCACAAAAAAAAAAAGACTTAAGAAGCAGCGCGAAACTCGGGGAGAAAATGCGCGAAAGTCGGGATGGTAAGAATTTAGGACTCAGCGCGAAACTCGAGGATCGCGAAACTCGCATAGTGTGAAACTCAGGAGGGTACTGTATAGTGTTATCTATGGTACTTCTACTCCTTTCAAAAACCATCACGTTACTTTTGTTAACATTCACCCTCAACATCAGTCTTCTGCACTAATATATGAAAGATGTTTATAAGTTTCTGTAGGTCATCCTCACTTTCTGTGATCAGAACTGTCTCATGAAAAAAAGACATTCAACAACCATTTATATACAGGGAGGTCCCGTTATACGAGCATTCGGTATACGAGAATCCGATGATACGAGATGTGTAAATTAGGGTCTATTTTCAATATACGAGATCGAAAATCCAATGATACGACATTCAAACTGGGGTGAGCAAAATTATCAAGTTCAAAATACGCGCCCTACCACTCCCGGGCTGGACAAAGGGGGATTTGGTTGACCCCAGTGAGGTCACCCCTAGTAAGCCGTGACCTGAAGGGTAATTAAGCATATGGCGCGGCCTGACATTTAGAGGTAATTAGCAGGTGTGCGGCCCCAACCTTGGGACCGCAGTCAGGTCACCCCTAGCAAGGCGTGACCTGAAGGGTAATTTAGCATATGGCGCGGCCTGACCTTTAAGGGTAATTAGCAGGTGTGCGGTCCCAACCTTGGGATCCCTACACTACCTTCTCTTGTATCAGGCGGCGTCCCCTACACTACAACGTCTTTTTTGCTTGTTATGCATGTTTTATGTTTAATTAATGTGCAGTTATGTTATTTTGTGTGCTATTTTGTCTTTCAGAATGCTTTCTCTACAGAATAGGTAGTACAGTGTGGGTAATATAGACGCTGTGTGTTTGTTGTGTTTGCTATAGTATATTTTAGCTTGAAAAATATCTTTTTTTTTCTTTTTTTTTTTCAATTGATGGGGTCCTGGAACCAAACCTATATTTTACCATTAGTTATGTGTTTCGTTATACGAGATTTCGCTTTACGAGTATGCCAGGTGGAACCTAACTGCTCGTATCTTCGGGACCTCCCTGTACATTTCTACTCCAACACCTCTAACTATTGGTTTGTTTCATCTCTTATCACACCATTCATGTATAGATTAAACAGCCATGGGGATGGGTTAGGACACAAGGATTTATAGAGTACTCCAGTCATGAAGGAAGTGCTTGGACTGTTGTATTGATGTGCAAGGGAACTACTTCAAGGGTGATTGTGGCTAATAGGAGTTACTGTAGGGTGAGTTTAGTTTTTTATAGCATCAGTCTATCAAAACTTGGATAGCACCAATATAGATACAGAGACTAGACCACACAAATATAGCTCAGGCTCTGTATGCTACAGGTAGGTAAATAACAATATGTCTCGTACTCAGGTTTCCATGGAAAACTGTTTGCAAAATGGCGAGTGACAAAATCTGTATCAACTTGAACTCATTTCAGAGTGAAGTCACTCTCAATATATCCATTTGCTTGGCTTAGTCACTAAGCCAAGCAAATGGATATGTTGAGACTGAAACTGAAAACCAAAAACACTAAGTCTTAGTATTTTCAATGTGTGTGCCAGTTCTTCCATGTCTGTGCCTGCTTATTTTGTAAATTTTTTTCCAGGCCTGCAATGAGAGTGTAACATCAGTGCAGGGGGCAGTTGTAGGAAGTACTGGATATGATGAAATTGTAGCATCAACATACACAGGTAAGTCTTGTTAATAAGTCTTGAAACCATCATCACCGTTATATAGACATAGTAGAAACATTTTATTTGAGAGAAGGAAGTATGGTAGAATCACTATTATGCTAGGACCATGCATATGGCCAGATTTTGTGTTAAGTAAAAAAAGAAATTAATAGATTATTCATTGATAAATAAAAAATACCCTTGAGTTTCAATATCTACATGCATAATTTGGTAAATATACCGCAGGAGTAGGCAGCCGCCAACCAGTCAGGGCAGCCAAACAATCGCGCACCATCAGACTCGCTTATTCAACCTAAATAACTCAATAAAACCAGAACCAAACTATCCTAAACCTAACATAACCTAAACTTAACCTAACATAGCTATTATTATATCAAAAATATGTGTGTTATGTTTTTGGTTTCTGCATGTGAACAATTACTTCACAAAATACTGAGCAGAAAATTATAGGAAAAAAGTAAGCTGTAAGGCATGTGGAGCCTGCCTACTCCTGCGGAATATTAACCCATAATTTGTCTCTCTTATTATTAAAGATAAGTGAATAGCAACAGACATTTCTGACTGTTTTGATATTGATCACATTTGTCACATGTCAAAATTTTCCCCTCATAAGATAAGAGTGCATTCGTGTCAGACCCGTAGACTCTACTTCACAGAAGCATCAAGGTTGCTTCTTACCACCAGCCATGCAAAAAATTGATAATTCAACTTTACTAACTATCAGTGATAAGCATTGGCATAAGTGTTTGTAGTGGTGACCGAACACTTCAACCAGCACAATTTGAACCAGTGACACCTGAACCACTGTCAACTCAACCAGTGGTCATCTCAACCAGTGACCAACTCAACCAGTGACCATCTCAACCAGTGACTAACTCAACCAGTGACCATCTCAACCAGTGATCATCTCAACCAGTGACCATCTCAACCAGTGACCATCTCAACCAGTGACCAACTCAACCAGTGACCATCTCAACCAGTGACTAACTCAACCAGTGACCATCTCAACCAGTGATCATCTCAACCAGTGACCATCTCAACCAGTGACCATCTCAACCAGTGACTAACTCAACCAGTGATCATCTCAACCAGTGATCATCTCAACCAGTGACCATCTCAACCAGTGACCATCTCAACCAGTGACTAACTCAACCAGTGACCATCTCAACCAGTGACCATCTCAACCAGTGACCATCTCAACCAGTGACCATCTCAACCAGTGACCATCTCAACCAGTGACCATCTCAACCAGTGACCATCTCAACCAGTGACCAACTCAACCAGTGACCATCTCAACCAGTGACCATCTCAACCAGTGACTAACTCAACCAGTGACTAACTCAACCAGTGACCATCTCAACCAGTGACCATCTCAACCAGTGACCAACTCAACCAGTGACCATCTCAACCAGTGACCATCTCAACCAGTGATCATCTCAACCAGTGACCATCTCAACCAGTGACCAACTCAACCAGTGACCAACTCAACCAGTGACCAACTCAACCAGTGACCATCTCAACCAGTGACCAACTCAACCACTGACCATCTCAACCAGTGACCATCTCAACCACTGACCATCTCAACCACTGACCATCTCAACCAGTGACCATCTCAACCAGTGACCATCTCAACCAGTGACCATCTCAACCAGTGACCAACTCAACCAGTGACCATCTCAACCAGTGACCAACTCAACCAGTGACCAACTCAACCAGTGACCAACTCAACCAGTGACCATCTCAACCAGTGACCATCTCAACCAGTGACCAACTCAACCAGTGACCAACTCAACCAGTGACCAACTCAACCAGTGACCATTTCAACCAGTGACCATCTCAACCAGTGACCAACTCAACCAGTGACCATCTCAACCAGTGACCATCTCAACCAGTGACCATCTCAACCAGTGACCAACTCAACCAGTGACCAACTCAACCAGTGACCATCTCAACCAGTGACCATCTCAACCAGTGACCAACTCAACCAGTGACCATCTCAACCAGTGACCATCTCAACCAGTGACCATCTCAACCAGTGACCATCTCAACCAGTGACCAACTCAACCAGTGACCATCTCAACCAGTGACCAACTCAACCAGTGACCAACTCAACCAGTGACTAACTCAACCAGTGACCATCTCAACCAGTGACCAACTCAACCAGTGACCAACTCAACCAGTGACCATCTCAACCAGTGACCAACTCAACCAGTGACCATCTCAACCAGTGACCAACTCAACCAGTGACCAACTCAACCAGTGACCATCTCAACCAGTTGTAGTGCCAGAATTTTGCATTACCCGCCAGTAAAATGCGGACAGATTGTGGCAACACTATTTATACAGGTTGACCATCCATAATCCGGCAACCACGGGACCTTAGGACTGCCGGATTTTCGAAATTTCCGGATTATTGATGTTTTGTCCCCTGACTCTATATATGCTGTATATAGGGCCCCGTACACAGAGCCTCGTCTTTCTGCTCTAGTCTCCTGTCCCACTCCTCTCTGCCTAGGACTGTTACTATTGACGCTATAAGCCTTTCCCTCTGACTCCTATACTTGTTGCATTCCACAATGACATGTTCTACGGCTTCTTTCTCTCCTACCCTGCATCTACAATTCTGGTTCTCCAGTTCCCTGTTCTTTTCCGTTGACTTCCAAGGTGCCTGTTCTTGCTTTATAGAGTAACTTACTCCCCCAGTCTCCTACATGCCAGGTCACCCCCTCTGGTTTCTGTTTCCACCTGTACCACTGCAACGTTGATTTCCTGTCGGAAGGTGAGCATACAGCTGATTCTGGGTACAGCGCCATCAAAACAAACGGCGCCAGGGAACAGGCGCCTTCCATTGGCAGGGAAAGAAAGGCTACAGAGTGGCAAAGAAGGAAGATATGTGTCAAGCTCGAGCACGAGCTTGACAGACGACTTACAAAGCGATACCAAAGACATTCTACAACAAGATACCTCACTCCGGGTTGCCCTGTGGTGCGCGTGAAATCGACCGCCGCTGTGCGGCAGGAGTTAACCAGTCTGCTGGCCCATTCACTTGCTGCATATGACTATCGTATAGAATATGGTTTATCAGTATATATGATTATATACTGTAATCTTCGTAAATGTTTGTTCTATAATATTATCAAATAAAAAACTGTAAAACACACTAAAGGAATGCCATTACGAGACTCAGAAGAAATATGCATGAACTTAATATTCACTTAAACTCTTCGCCATTTAAAACTTTGCGTGTCAACTTTTGACATGAAATATATCAATAGAAGCACAATTTTATTAGCTTTCCATTGATATATTTTGTTTTCTGATAAATGAATTAGAACCGTGCATAAATTAGCGTTAAATAAATAATTAAAATCATCAATCGGGTAATTTTCCCGATTGATGATGATATTTATTTACTTATATATTTCGTTTTCTGATAAATGAATTAGCACCATGCATAAATTAGCGTTAACTAAATAAATAACATCATCAATCTGAAAAATTACCCGATTGATGATTTTATTTATTAAGTTAACGCTAATTTATACATGGTTCTAATTCATTTATCAGAAAACGAAATATATCAATGGAAAGCTAATAAAATTGCGCTTCTATTGATATATTTCATGTCAAAAGTTGACTCGCAAAGTTTTAAATGGCGAAAAGTTGAATTGAATATTAAGTTCATGCATATTTTTTCTGAGTCTCGTAATGGCATTCCTTTAGTGTGTTTTACTGTGTTTTATTTGATAATATAATAGAACAAACATTTACGAAGATATATCATACATATATTGTATATCATATATACTGATAAACTATAGTCTATATGATAGTCATATGCAGCAAGTGAATGGGCCAGCAGACTGGTACAACACCTGCCGCACAGCGGCGCCACTGTCGGCGGATAGCAGATATTGCATTAGAGGGAGCCCGAGTGAGGTATCTTGTTGTAGAATGTCTTTGGCGATACTAGGCAGAAAAGGTCACAAGAAGAAGAAGAAGAAGCCTCCCGAAAACAGTGGCACGCCAACCCGGGAAATTTGAAACTGCGCTCCGAAATTCATGCCGGAAAACTGATGGAACCGGAATATTGATCGCCGGATTAGTGATGGTCAACCTGTATTATGTATAAGTAATATAGGTTAGTTCTTAGCAGAATAACATTACTGGATGATTGGCAAAAGGGTAAAGTTCATCCCTACACCAATGTAAATGAGAAGGAGACAGGTTATATGTGGTTATGACGAGGAGTTAATCCATCTTCCAGGTATTATAGTAGCTTACTCCCCCCCAAGTCATGATTTCCAGGGGTTTTATCCGAAGGCAGAAGTGTGTCCTGACTCTGGTTCAGATCCTTTTTCATTTACTTCTTTTTTTTATTAAAAAAAAATTCTTAATCATCTTTGAAAAATTCAACCACATTAATAAGTAAGCCCAAGATTATCTTACATTTTCTTTCTCCCCTAATTTGACCTTAAGAGAAAAAGATAAATTGTAACTTAGGTCGGTAGAGTGGAAGGTTCGGACGATGGCGTCATCTGCCTTCCTCCTTCTCACTCCAAACCCAGGTTAGTCAGTGCTCCCATAAAATTCCAAATTTACACCAATATTTGTAATCTGAGGATCAAAATATTATTATCATAGCCTTCCTATACGACCAATGTCTTACATCAGCCGATGTAAGACATATTCCATTTTTGGTTGGATCATTGTACTAGTACGTAGTTATCTTTCTCATCATATTTTTGTCCATGTAATGAAATGCCATTCTAATATATATTCTTCAACATCATGTATGTATCTCCAAATATTATATATATATATATATATATATATATATATATATATATATATATATATATATATATATATATATATATATATATATATATATATATATATATATATATATATATATAT
>JACEEZ010004263.1:53167-90667 GCA_016584305.1 Chionoecetes opilio | reverse complement strand
AGGTTGGCTCATAGGAGACAGTCCTTGCATGTACAGGACACATAAAAAGTGTTATAAGTTTGTATTTGTAATATCATTACACTTCTATCTGTGTGAGTGTTGTTACCCTTAGCCCTTTAAAGTCTTTTAACTACTGTTCAGTAGCTTTGACTGAAGTCAGTATTGCTCAATATGAGACTTCTGTGATACATTTATGTGAAGAACATTAATTAAGACACCTGAAAGTCTTCCAATCAACTAAAAACAAAGACCTTGACAAGCACATTTGTGCCAAGTTCAGAATACTGGTTGAATTTTCATTGTCAAACACTGAATTATGGACTGTTCTTGATAAGTTGGAGTTAACTCTTTACCACTGATGATGATTTACCACTGATCATCAGGGTGGGTATTTGGAGCCACAACGGAACCAATGGATCGCAACATGACTTCAGAGTCAGGAGTGGTACAGATATCCCAGGACTCAAAGCTCAAGATTGAGAAACTGAGGTATTTGGTTGGCCTCATCTATTCTGAAGCACAAATTTACTTTTTGTTTTATTTTTCCTCTGGCACAGTTTCTTCATATTACTTTACTTCATACCCCATTGATTGTACTGGCTTTTTTGACTAGCAGAACATGCTTTCAAAAACCTCAAAACAGAAACATGAACTGGAAGAATAATCAATAGTCTTCCTATCTGTGTTTCTGTAATGTTATTTGCATAAGATACTGTATTAGTTTTCGTTTTCATGCTTACAGTTACTCATCAGTTATGACTGGAAACTATGGCAACAACAAAATATATTATTCCTTTTGTTGTAAATGATACTCTCTGCTTCACTAATTGTTAATGGCATGAAAAGTAGCTCTCCCATATCTAACTAATTGTATGAAAGTGAACACACAAATTTCTTCATTCTGTATTGACAAAAGTTTTTTGTGTTAAGGAAAAGGTCATCAGAAGATAAGTAGCTTTGTTGTGCTATGCATCACAAGAAGATAGAGAGACAGCAGTGGCCACGGCTACAAATCATTAGGAACTGATAACAAGTGAGATGAAAAGATCCAGCTGACTTTTTGATTACATTTTACAGTTCAGAAAGAAATGTATTTATTTTTCAAGGTCCTCACTTTATCAGGAAGGAAATTTAAATGTGTTGGCATGGATGGAAGATTACTAAGATTCAGGTATAGACTAGTTTTTAGGATGATGTAACATTGGTGCTGCAGTGGTAGGCTTATCTTTGGTTAGGATTCATTGTATCAACTATGCCATATCTCGTTTACTACCTTATGAAGGACTAATCTTTTGTCATATACATCTTCTACTAACCTTCAAACTTCTTGGCAAACTGTTACTTTGGTCAAAATCACGGACAAAACTTATCTTATATGAATAAATATAACACTCTGTTGCCGCCATTCACGCAGCCCAGCAGCTCGCCTTTCCCAGGAACTTCCAGTCACGGCCAGTCACGGCGTGCTCATTGCTCACTTGTCTCCCCCCCCCCCCCCCCCCCCATAGGTTACGTTAGGTTAAGGGGAACAAATCCTTGAAAATATTGAATTTTTGACCCAGACCTCGAAAATGAGTTAAAAATACCTTAGTCTCCCTCAGAGTATCTACAGTTTTCTGTGAAAACGGCAAGTTCCTAAGTTAATCCATTCCGCTATAAAATCTATCATGCTTACAACTATTTAAAGGGCCCTCTGTGGGGAGACAATAATTTTCTTACAATTTAAATCAAGCCTGTGCAACCTGCAGCCCGGGGCCGTATGCGACCCTCTAAGTCGGAGGGTCGGTTCAGGGGAGGGGGTAGCGGATCGGTTAGAGTCTCCGACTGGCGTTCTCGGTGACCCGAGTTCGATCCCCGAAGAAATCCAAAACCTTTCTGCACCGTCGAGTGGCCTAAGAACACCCACATGCCCTGCCTATCAACTCTACTTTCGACTGCGAGTGCATCAGAGAACACAGGGGGGCGGCATGAGCCTCACAGGCGTCACTATAAGAAACCTGCCTGCGCCACCAACGGGCGAGGACCAACCATCAGAACCCTCAAGTGAACCTCCAGAGCCTACCATCCGAGCCCTGGGTCACCACTGCCTACAGGCGCTATAGGCACAGATGTAAACGGACAAAATCCGAGGTCCGGGGATATGTCAGAGTCCCGGACAAATGCATGGTCCAGTCAGTAAGTCGACAAAGTTGTGCGGCGGTCCGAGCATCTCCTGTCACCCCTGGTCAGTGTCCACGCCTCCCGCCAGGTGGCAGCAAGCTCAGCTGTCGTATTGTTTACACTTGGGCACACGACACTCACGGTTCACCTGCACCGCCTCCCTCAGTCCCCTGACCCCCACTGCCCCTGGTGCAGGAACGTCTCTGAGTCTATTGAACACTTTTTGCTGCCTCCCGCCAGGTGGCAGCATGCTCAGCGGTCATATTGTTTACATTTGGGCACACGACACTCACGGTTCACCTGCATCGCCTCCGTTAGTCCCCTGATCCCCACTGCCCCTGGTGCAGAAACGTCTCTGAGACTATTGAACACTTTCTGCTGCCTCCCGCCAGGTGGCAGCATGCTCAGCGGTCGTATTGTTTACATTTGGGCACACGACACTCACTGTTCACCTGCACCGCCTCTGTTAGTCCCCTGACCCCCACTGCCCCTGGTGCAGGAACGTCTCTTGAGACTATTGAACACTTTCTGCTGCAGTGTCCACGCTTCCACTCCCACCGTATAGTGCTACACTCAACTCCTCGACCTGAACGTCGCCACCTGTGACCTGCCCACCCTGCTGGCGGCGGCTGGCGTCCACCCCTCCCGGCAACACGCTGTCATCCGCCTCATCTGTGCCTTCCTGAGGAAGACAACTAAAATGCCTGTGATAGCATCATAGGACATCACCAGGGCTCATAGTATTCCCCAAGGGATCCTCGCAGCCCTAAATACAACAACAAAGTGATGTAAATGTCCGCGGCGGGGTAGTTGATTTTGGCAGTTGCCGGACAGTAAATACTAGAGTAGGATAAACGTCCGGGGGTGGGTAATGGCCTCGGACTGTTGCGATTCCCAGACTTTTGTGGTTCCCGGACCAGTGCTCCCCCCTATTAGTCCGGGAAAATGAGGGTTGTGTGTACTTCTCAGACGTGACTTTGAAAAATTTCATCGCCCTCTGCCGCATTTCCATGGTTGACACAGGTACGTTCCTCCTCTCTCCTCTCTTGCCTGCGGATATATTCTTCTACCAACCGTTTCATAACAATTATGGCCTTGGAAGAGATCAGTGCCCGTGTGTCCCCCTTGAAGGAACCGAGTGTCTTGAGACAGGCAAGCATTTCTTTACGCTGGGAGTAGATAGTGCGAATTGTAGACTCGTTGAGGTTCAGGGACCGGGCAACTGCCGTATTCTTCTCTCCTGCTTCGATTCTCTTAATCATGTCTTTCTTCTGAAACAGAGTCAAATGGACTCTCTTCTTCTTAGGCTCAACCCCACTGGGTCCAGGTAGAGGGGAATCGGACATGGTGGAGAACGGTCACAATAGAGCTGGTGAACCCTGCCCGTAGTCTTACAAATCTGGGAGGGAGTGGACTGTGGACTGAAAGGGAGGGAGAGCAGGGTAGGGAGGGAGCGGCCTGAGGCAAGGAGGAGCAAGAGTCCTGATTGGTTAGTGGCTGACAGAGCAATACGGATCAGGCGTGATTGGCGGTGAGCCTGATGACACCGCATTACTGGAGATTTCAAACACCAGCTAGCCGTGCACTGCCCGGAAAACGTTCAGAAAACCGTGTTACAAGTTTTTTCCGCAGTAGAGCTAGAATTCTCTTCCGCGAATACATACCGCGTTAGACAAATTGCACGTTACAATAAACTGCATTAGAAGAGGATAAACTGTATCTACATTTTGATCGATATTTCTCTGGTATTTTTCAAGATAATGCATATATGAAGACATTTTCTTCATACAGGTTCACAATCTTTTATCCGAAATTCTGAAAACCGAAAAGCTCCGAAAACCAAACATTTTTTCCAGACTATCTGTCGTCTGCATACCAAAGCTCGTGTTTGGCGCCAAACTTGACCCGAAACACTCAACGGTCATTTTTCCATATGTTATCAGGGGCAGGACAACAGGTAGTGGGGCAAGGGACGGCGGCACAGGTGTAAACAACAGGTAGTGGGGCAAGGGGCGGCGGGACAGGTGTAAACAACAGGTAGTGGGGCAAAGGACGGCAGGGCGTCATTTATCAGGTAAACACAGGCATAATTTTCAGCATGAGACCTTAAGATAGAATGGAATGTTCGCCTCTATAAAAAAAATAGACTTTAAATAAAATAATTAGAGATGTATTCTCTAATTAAGTTGTTTTTTGCTTTTACTGCATGTAAGTATATTTTCTTGTGTTTAGCTTAGTTTGAGCCAGTTTATGTATAAAGTTTTACTTAATGTTTTATCTTTTTTTTATTATTTATTCGGGGGATTCAAGAATCCCCGAGCTAGGACACCTAAGGCCATGTAGCCCCGCTAGGGTGACAAGAGAGCACTACCACCTTCACCGAGTAACTGCCGGGATTGAGGCGCAAACTCGCGACCTTGTGGCCATGAGCCGAGCACTCTACCACTGAGCCACCCGTTCCCCTTGTAATGTTTAATCTAAAAAGCGTTAAAATTTACGCTAAAAATCTTCCATTCTGAAATCTGAAAAATTCCGAAATCCGAAAAGTGTCTGGTCCCAAGGTTTTCGGATAAGAGATTGTGAACCTGTATATGCAGAGTATATATTGCATACATGCATATATGCAAAGATAATGTTTTTTATCATGATGCATTTTCATAAAGAGATAAATATATCATGCAGATTTTTTATACATCGAAAAACTTCCCAATTTTTGTCATACTAGAATATAAATTGTTTCCTCCAAAATGAAATACGGAGACAAAAATATTTGACAATAAAAAAAAATCTATGGGCTCCCTTAATCCACAGACAGGATTTCAAAACAATCGGTTGAAAGTGAATGCCTGATTTCGCCAAAACAATGATGCCATTTTACGAAAAATTTATGCACATATATTTTTTTTTCTCAAATACTTTCAGACATATCTTAATAAAGCATTTGTAGTCTTATCTTTTCAGCAGTAACAAGTACAACAACCAAAAATCATACATATCTGAAAAAGAATCCCTTCTTAAGTAACAGGCATCCGGTACCCTTAATTAAGGTTGGGTTTGTATAGTTTTATTCCTGAACCATATTTTTCTGGTAGATTTTGATGTGTTTAGGAACAATCTGAAGTTTGTTTTTCTTGGAAATCACTAGTTTTTCAGAGGTGAGGTCATGGGGATAAAACGCAACTAGTGACTGCCAAGAAAAACAAACATCAGATTCTTTCAAAACACATCGAAATCTATCAGAAAAATATGGTTTAATCTGAAAAAGTAGAGTGTTGATAATATGAATCTTTACATCATCCTTCACCAGGCAACTGAAATGAGATAAACCCAGCTCTTTTAATGTCACTCAACAGTAGCTTCATGACGATTATGTCAACTGTTAGGAGAGATTGATAGAGCAACCAATGGGGAGTCAATGAACCACACAGTAACTAATGGGGAGTCAGTAAATCACACAGTAACCAATGGGGAGTCAAAGAGCCACACAGTAACCAATGGGGAGTCAATGAACCACACAGTAACTAATGGGGAGTCAGTAAATCACACTGTAACCAATGGGGAGTCAAAGAACCACACAGTAACCAATGGGGATTCAAAGAACCACACAGTAACTAATGGGGAGTCAGTAAATCACACAGTAACCAATGGGGAGTCAATGAACCACACAGTAACTAATGGGGAGTCAATGAACCACACAGTAACCAATGGGGAGTCAGTAAATCACACAGTAACTAATGGCGAGTCAATGAACCACACAGTAACCAATGGGGAGTCAGTAAATCACACAGTAACCAATGGGGAGTCAATGAACCACACAGTAACCAGTGGGGATTCAAAGAACCACACAGTAACTAATGGGGAGTCAGTAAATCACACAGTAACCAATGGGGAGTCAATGAACCACACAGTAACCAATGGGGAGTCAGTAAATCACACAGTAACCAATGGAGAGTCAATGAACCACACAGTAACTAATGGGGAGTCAGTAAATCACACAGTAACCAATGGGGAGTCAATGAACCACACAGTAACCAATGGGGAGTCAGTAAATCACACAGTAACCAATGGGGAGTCAATGAGCCACACAGTAACCAATGGGGAGTCAGTAAATCACACAGTAACCAATGGGGAGTCAATGAACCACACAGTAACCAATGGGGAGTCAATTAACCACACAGTAACCAATGGGGAGTCAGTAAATCACACAGTAACCAATGGGGAGTCAATGAACCACACAGTAACCAATGGGGAGTCAATGAACCACACAGTAACCAATGGGGAGTCAATGAACCACACAGTAACCAATGGGGAGTCAATGAACCACACAGTAACCAATGGGGAGTAAGTAAATCACACAGTAACCAATGGGGAGTCAATGAACCACACAGTAACCAATGGCGAGTCAGTAAATCACACAGTAATTAATGGCGAGTCAATGAACCACACAGTAACCAATGGGGAGTCAATGAACCACACAGTAACCAATGGGGAGTCAATGAACCACACAGTAACCAATGGGGAGTCAGTAAATCACACAGTAACTAATGGCGAGTCAATGAACCACACAGTAACCAATGGGGAGTCAGTAAATCACACAGTAACCAATAGGGAGTCAATGAACCACACAGTAACCAATGGGGAGTCAGTAAATCACACAGTAACCAATGGGGAGTCAATGAACCACACAGTAACCAATGGGGAGTCAATGAACCACACAATAACTAATGGCGAGTCAGTAAATCACACAGTAACTAATGGCGAGTCAATGAACCACACATCACATGCAAGTGTGTAATGTAATGCAAATAGTCAGACTGGATGGGAGAACTTCTTAGTATACTATTAACACTATTAAAAACCTAAGTATTGGATAATTACATCCTAAATTGCTAAATTAACTTGGAATTACCTTATGCTCTCAGAATGAGAGCATAAGCAAACAAGTTGTTTGGATTCTATAGGTAAAAAAAAAAGCTTTATCATTGGATCATGAATAGGTATTGAGTGTTGGCTTGTTTCCATTAAACAAGCCAACATGCATCAGTACATAACATCATACATTAAACATCCAATGTTGTCTATTCATTGTTGTATTAGCCCTCATTTGTTGCTTGTTTTATTTCATGGACATGCACTTCCTATGTTTGGCATGTATTTGAGCATTTCTGGGTAAATTTCCAGATGAACACCGAACTTCCTTTGGTGGACGAAACAATTTTTTTCTGGTGAGTTTTGATGCGTTTTGAATTAATCTGTTAAACATTTCTGTTGCAAATATTTTTTTTTGTGTGTGTGTGTGTATTTACCTAGTTTTACCTAGTTGTAACATACAGGAAAAGAGCTATGCTCGTACTGTCCCGTCTCCAAATCTACTATTATCCAGCTTACCTTTGAAGTCCTGAATACTTCTTGCATTAATCACTTTTGCATCAAGGTTGTTCCAGGCTTCTATGCTTCTATACAGGAAGCTGTATCTTTTTTTGTCCCTCTTGCATGTTGTCCTTTTCAATTTCTTCTCATGATCTCTTGCACTTCTATCGTCCCACACAAACAGATCTTCTCTATCAATTTTTTCCAGACCCATTGATGCTCTCTATACACTGCTATAAAATCTCCCCTTTCTCTTCTTTTCTCAAGAGTTGGGAGTTTTAGTCTTGAAAGTCTTTCCTCATATGTTAAATCTCTTAGGCTTGGAGCCATTTTTGTGGCTGCTCTTTGTATTCTCTCAATCTTCCTTATATCCTTCTTTTTATGTGGTGACCAAATCACTGCCGCACCTTGGTCGAATCAAAGATGTTATCAATTCCTTAATCATCTCTTCATCCAGATATTTGAATGCCATTCTTATATTCCTCAGCAACTGATATGTATCTCCTGGGATCTTGTTTATATGCTTCTCAGGTGACAAATTATCCGTAATCCATACTCCCAGATCTTTTTCGACCTTTGTTTTGATTATACATTCATTTCCCATCGAATACTTTCCTCTCTGTCTCTTTTTACTACTGCCCACTTCTATCACTTTACACTTTTTAGCATTAAACTCCATTTCCCATAGTTGACTCCATCTGAAAATCTTATCTAGATCCTTTTGTAAATGCTCACAGTCCTCTTTACTTTCTACTTTTCTTAGTAATTTAGCATCATCAGCGAATAAACTCATATAACTGTTCACTCCCTCTGTCATATCATTTACATAGACCAAGAACATCACTGGGGCCAATACTGATCCTTGAGGAACTCCACTTATCACATTTCACCATTCTGACTTCTGATCTTTTATTACTGTTCTCATCTCTCTGTTGCTCAAAAAGTCTTCCATCCACTTCAGCAAACCACCCTTCAATCCTCCTACATGTTCTAGCTTCCAGAGCAGTCTCTTATGAGGTACCTTGTCAAATGCCTTCTTTAGGTCCAAGTATATGCAATCGACCCACCCCTCTCTTTCCTGTGTCACATCGATCACTCTCGAGTAAAAGCTTAATAAATTCGTTGTACATGACATTCCTCCTCTAAATCCAAACTGGCCACCTGCGAGTGTGTTTGTCTCTTCCAAATATTTCAACCATCTGTCCTTCACAATTTTTTCACATTTTTGCAACTACACTTGTTAATGATACTGGCCTGTAATTTAGTGGTTCTTCTTTGTCTCCTCCTTTGTGAATTGGCACAATATTTGCTCTTTTCCAATCAAACGGGACTCTGCTCTCCTTGAGTGAACTCTCAATTACACTATGTAACTTTCCTGCTAGTTGGTTACTGCATTCTTTCATTATCCAGTTCGACACTCCATCTGGACCCGGGGCTTTTCTCACATCTTGACTTTCCATTAGCCTTTTTACTTCTATTACGTCTACTTTTATGTCTTCCATTATATTTTCTTTTGCTATTACATTTATCGTTTTAAATTCACTTTCTCTTGTAAATACAGTCTGTAAGCACTTATTCATTACCTCAGCCTGTTGTAATGCATCTTCGTACACTATGCCTTCTACCTTCAGCTTATCTATTCCTTCCTTGTTTTTCATTTTTCCATTTATATATCTATAGAAAAGTTTTGGTTCGTTCTTACATTTTTCTATTATATTTCTCTCATAGTTACTTTCTTCTTCTCTTCGGATTCTTACATATTCATTTCTAGTTGTTTTGTACTTCTCCCAAAGGTTGATACCTCCTTTTTTCCTCCAACTATTCCATGTTTTTTCTCTTTCTAGTTTTGCTAATTCATATTTTCTGTTAAACCATTCATTCTTTTTCTTTTCTCTGATAACTATCCTTAGAACATAATTATTTATTCCTTCTGTGTATGTGTGTGTGTGTATTTACCTAGTTGCATTTACCTAGTTGTAACATACAGGAAAAGAACTATGCTCGTACTGTCCCGTCTCCAAATCTACTATTATCCAGCTTGCCTTTGAAGTCCTGAATACTTCTTGCATTAATCACTTTTGCATCAAGGTTGTTCCAGGCTTTTATGCTTCTATACGGGAAGCTGTATTTTTTTTTGTCCCTCTTGCATGTTGTCCTTTTCAATTTCTTCTCATGACCTCTTGCACTTCTATCATCCCACACAAACAGATCTTCTCTATCAATTTTTTCCAGACCCATTGATGCTCTATACACTGCTATAAAATCTCTCCTTTCTCTTCTTTTCTCAAGAGTTGTGTGTGTGAGTGTGTGTATTTTCCTAGTTGAATACTTCTTGCATTAATCACTTTTGCATCAAGGTTGTTCCAGGCTTCTATGCTTCTATACGGGAAGCTGTATTTTTTTATGTCCCTCTTGCATGTTGTCCTTTTCAATTTCTTCTCATGACCTCTTGCACTTCTATCGTCCCACACAAACAGATCTTCTCTGTCAATTTTTTCCAGACCCATTGATGCTCTATACACTGCTATAAAATCTCCCCTTTCTCTTCTTTTCTCAAGCGTTGGGAGTTTTAGTCTTGAAAGTCTTTTTTCATATGGTAAATCTCTCAGGCTTGGAGCCATTTTTGTGGCTGCTCTTTGTATTCTCTCAATCTTCCTTATATCCTTCTTTTTATGTGGTGACCAAATCACTGCTGCATATTCCAACCTTGGGCGAATCAGAGATGTTATCAATTTCTTAATCATCTCTTCATCCAGATATTTGAATGCCATTCTTATATTCCTCAGCAACTGGTATGTATCTCCTGGGATCTTGTTTATATGCTTCTCAGGTGACAAATTGTCCGTAATCCATATTCCCAGATCTTTTTCGACCTTTGTTTTGATTATCCATTAATTTCCCATCGAATACACTTCTCTCTGTTTCTTTTTGCTACTGCCCATTTCCATCACTTTACACTTTTTAGCATTAAACTCCATTTCCCATAGTTGACTCCATCTGAAAATCTTATGTAGATCCTTTTGTAGATCCTCACAGTCCTCTTTACTTTCTACTTTTCTTAGTAATTTAGCATCATCATCGAATAAACTCATATAACTGTTCACTCCCTCTGTCATATCATTTACATAGACCAAGAACATCACTGGGGCCAATACTGATCCTTGAGGAACTCCACTTATCACATTGCACCATTCTGACTTCTGATCTTTTATTACTGTTCTCATCTCTCTGTTGCTCAAAAAGTCTTCCATCCACTTCAGCAAACCACCCTTCAATCCTCCTACATGTTCTAGCTTCCAGAGCAGTCTCTTGTGAGGTACCTTGTCAAATGCCTTCTTTAGGTCCAAGTATATGCAATCGACCCACCCCTCTCTTTCCTGTGTCACATCGATCACTCTCGAGTAAAAGCTTAATAAATTCGTTGTACATGACATTCTTCCTCTAAATCCAAACTGGCCACCTGCGAGTGTGTTTGTCTCTTCCCAAGTATTTCAACTATCTGTCCTTCATAATTTTTTCACACATTTTTGCCACTACACTTGTTAATGTTACTGGCCTGTAATTTAGTGGTTCTTCTTTGTCTCCTCCTTTGTGAATTGGCACAATATTTGCTCTTTTCCAATTAAGCGGGACTCTGCTCTCCTTGAGTGAACTCTCAATTACACTATGTAACTTTCCTGCTAGTTGGTTACTGCACTCTTTCATAATCCAGTTCGACACTCCATCTGGACCCGGGGCTTTTCTCACATCTTGACTTTCCATTAGCCTTTTTACTTCTATTACCTCTACTTTTATGTCTTCCATTATATTTTCTTTTGCTATTACATTTATCGTTTTAAATTCACTTTCTCTTGTAAATACAGTCTGTAAGCACTTATTCATTACCTCAGCCTGTTGTAATGCATCTTCGTACACTATGCCTTCTACCTTCAGCTTATCTATTCCTTCCTTGTTTTTCATTTTTCCATTTATATATCTATAGAAAAGTTTTGGTTCGTTCTTACATTTTTCTATTATATTTCTCTCATAGTTACTTTCTTCTTCTCTTCGGATTCTTACATATTCATTTCTAGTTGTTTTGTACTTCTCCCAAAGGTTGATACCTCCTTTTTTCCTCCAACTATTCCATGTTTTTTCTCTTTCTAGTTTTGCTAATTCATATTTTCTGTTAAACCATTCATTCTTTTTCTTTTCTCTGATAACTATCCTTAGAACATAATTATTTATTCCTTCTGTGTATGTGTGTGTGTGTATTTACCTAGTTGCATTTACCTAGTTGTAACATACAGGAAAAGAACTATGCTCGTACTGTCCCGTCTCCAAATCTACTATTATCCAGCTTGCCTTTGAAGTCCTGAATACTTCTTGCATTAATCACTTTTGCATCAAGGTTGTTCCAGGCTTTTATGCTTCTATACGGGAAGCTGTATTTTTTTTTGTCCCTCTTGCATGTTGTCCTTTTCAATTTCTTCTCATGACCTCTTGCACTTCTATCATCCCACACAAACAGATCTTCTCTATCAATTTTTTCCAGACCCATTGATGCTCTATACACTGCTATAAAATCTCCCCTTTCTCTTCTTTTCTCAAGCGTTGGGAGTTTTAGTCTTGAAAGTCTTTTTTCATATGGTAAATCTCTCAGGCTTGGAGCCATTTTTGTGGCTGCTCTTTGTATTCTCTCAATCTTCCTTATATCCTTCTTTTTATGTGGTGACCAAATCACTGCTGCATATTCCAACCTTGGGCGAATCAGAGATGTTATCAATTTCTTAATCATCTCTTCATCCAGATATTTGAATGCCATTCTTATATTCCTCAGCAACTGGTATGTATCTCCTGGGATCTTGTTTATATGCTTCTCAGGTGACAAATTGTCCGTAATCCATATTCCCAGATCTTTTTCGACCTTTGTTTTGATTATCCATTAATTTCCCATCGAATACACTTCTCTCTGTTTCTTTTTGCTACTGCCCATTTCCATCACTTTACACTTTTTAGCATTAAACTCCATTTCCCATAGTTGACTCCATCTGAAAATCTTATGTAGATCCTTTTGTAGATCCTCACAGTCCTCTTTACTTTCTACTTTTCTTAGTAATTTAGCATCATCATCGAATAAACTCATATAACTGTTCACTCCCTCTGTCATATCATTTACATAGACCAAGAACATCACTGGGGCCAATACTGATCCTTGAGGAACTCCACTTATCACATTGCACCATTCTGACTTCTGATCTTTTATTACTGTTCTCATCTCTCTGTTGCTCAAAAAGTCTTCCATCCACTTCAGCAAACCACCCTTCAATCCTCCTACATGTTCTAGCTTCCAGAGCAGTCTCTTGTGAGGTACCTTGTCAAATGCCTTCTTTAGGTCCAAGTATATGCAATCGACCCACCCCTCTCTTTCCTGTGTCACATCGATCACTCTCGAGTAAAAGCTTAATAAATTCGTTGTACATGACATTCTTCCTCTAAATCCAAACTGGCCACCTGCGAGTGTGTTTGTCTCTTCCAAGTATTTCAACTATCTGTCCTTCATAATTTTTTCACACATTTTTGCCACTACACTTGTTAATGTTACTGGCCTGTAATTTAGTGGTTCTTCTTTGTCTCCTCCTTTGTGAATTGGCACAATATTTGCTCTTTTCCAATTAAGCGGGACTCTGCTCTCCTTGAGTGAACTCTCAATTACACTATGTAACTTTCCTGCTAGTTGGTTACTGCACTCTTTCATAATCCAGTTCGACACTCCATCTGGACCCGGGGCTTTTCTCACATCTTGACTTTCCATTAGCCTTTTTACTTCTATTACATCTACTTTTATGTCTTCCATTATATTTTCTTTTGCTATTACATTTATCGTTTTAAATTCACTTTCTCTTGTAAATACAGTCTGTAAGCACTTATTCATCACCTCAGCCTGTTGTAATGCATCTTCATACACTATGCCTTCTACCTTCAGCTTATCTATTCCTTCTTTGTTTTTCATTTTTCCATTAATATATCTATAGAAAAGTTTCGGTTCGTTCATACATTTTTCTATTATATTCCTCTCGTAGTTACTTCTTCTCTTCGGATTCTTACATATTCATTCCTAGTTGTTTTGTACTTTTCCCAAAGGTTGATACCTCCTTTTTTCCTCCAACTATTCCATGTCTTTTCTCTTTCTAGTCTTGCTAATTCACATTTTCTGTTGAACCATTTCTTTTTTTTCTTTTCTCTGATAACTATCCTTGGAACATAATTATTTATTCGTTCGGTGTAAATTCGGATGAACTCATCCCCTTTTTTTTTGGGTACTCCTTGCTGCATGGAAATTACTCCAGTCTGTCTCTCCGAAGAATGTTCTTAATCCGTCAAAGTCTGCTTTTCCATAATTGTATCTTCCTTTCTTGTGTTCTTCTCTTCTCCCCTCTTTTTTGCTATCATTTATTTCAAATTCAATAAGTACATGGTCGCTCTTTCCAAGTGGGCACTGATAATTTACTTTACTAATTACTTCCAGTTCTTTCGTCAATAGTAGGTCTAGTCTTGATGGTTCTTCGCTACCTCTGAATCTTGTGTTCTCTTTAATCCACTGAGTCATGATGTTATTCATTACCAAATCCAACAATGTACCACCCCATGAGTTTTCTCCTCCTTCAGTATACCATTCTTCCCAGCAAACTTCTTTGCAGTTAAAATCTCCCATCAAAATTATGTTCTCACAATTTTCCATCGTATTTTTTAAACATTTGCTTGTGTCTCTTATCATGTCTCCATACTCTTCTCTCCCCCAGGAATTTGTCTTAGGTGGAACGTATATGAGTACTAAGTCTCTTATTCTTCCTTTTTTCATCACCAACTCTACCTTCAACACCTCTGCCATACCTTCTCCTTTTTCCACATTTCCTACTACCACATCCTTCCTTGTTAACACCATTATACCACCTCCCTTTTTCTGATTTCTGTTTCGCCTCCATACATTATATTGACCCTCCCCAATTGGCACATCCTCAGAATCACTCAGCTTCGTTTCTACTAGACCTAATATGTCTGGTTTCTTGGCTCTCAGGTAATCGTT
Source organism: Chionoecetes opilio (assembly GCA_016584305.1). Lineage (NCBI taxonomy): Eukaryota > Metazoa > Arthropoda > Malacostraca > Decapoda > Majidae > Chionoecetes > Chionoecetes opilio. The sequence goes on along the minus strand of JACEEZ010004263.1, from coordinate 76,071 downwards.
TACTTCTGATAATGTTGACTCTAGCCCATTTATATTTGTGTACGATACCCGCCATCCTTTTTCATTTTCCTTTGAACTGTCTTCTCTTACTCTTTCTCTTTTAGATACCACTTCTTCAGTTTTTGGTCTAAAACTCTCCAATAGAATTTCTGTTTTTCCTCTTCCGTTCTCAATTCGTTTTTTTCTTTGGCTTCTTTAAACAGTACATTCAATCTAGCTCTTTCTTCCTCATTCATATCTTTTCTTATCCATATTTTCTTATATTCTCCTGTCTTTGCCAGTTTCCATGCCTTAGACAATATATCTAGTGCTGTATTTTGTGACCTAAACTTAACTTTTAAGGGGCGGGCCCCTCCCTCCTCATATTTGCCTAACCTAGGTATCTCTTCTATTTCTTCTTCTATCTCCGTATTTTCTAATACTACTTTAAATATTTCTTTTGACACTTTCTTTTCTTCCTCTTCTCTTATGTTTTTCTTGGGCAGCACTTTTTCCTTCAAACCAAAAATTATGACACATTTCTTTTTGTCTACCGTATCTCTTACTAGATTCTCCTTTTGTTTTATCACTTTGACTACTTTTTTGGTCAGATTTTTCTTTTCATTTTCTTGATCTTCAATTATTTGGCATAAGTTCTCTTGGTCTTTTTCTTTTTCTATCTTCCATGTCTTTCTTTCATCTTTCATTTCCTCTTGTGTCATTTTCCACTTCTTATGTACTGAATACATTTCTGCGTGCAGTTTTACTGCCTTTTCATCGTCTTGTTTTCCGTTTAATTCATCCACTCTATTTTTCAAAATAGTATTATCTTTTTTCTAGAACGAACACTTTCTTTTCCATCTTCTCTAGTTTATCCATTAATTCGTGAACAACATTTTCTAGCATTATAACTCTTCTCTGGTTCATTTTCAGCCCTAGTATGTCTTTTTCTTTGGTATTGAAGCCATCAAAATTGGTCCCGGCGGAATCCTCCGCCGACATTTCCTCCATCCTTGTTTACTTTTTTTTCAATTCCAATATTTTTCACTTTTTAGGTAAATCATTTGGAGACGGGACTTTCTAACTACATAGCTCTAACCTATAAGTACTTAAGGTCTTTCAGGGTCCTCTGCGTCCTTGTTGGTCACTGCAGCCATACAGCATATCCAGTTGTATAGGAGCCTCCTAGAGCGTGCGTCTGTGTACACACACCTGACGCGTGTAGTGTGTGTGTGTGATTTGCAAATATAATGACAAATAAACAAATTGAACCTAACCGAATCTATACCTAACCTAACCTTTACCAAACCTAACCTATACCTAGCCTAACCTAACCTTTACCTAACTAGAAAAAATAGAAGAAACAAATTTATTTGCAACAGAAACGGTTAGCAGATTAATTCAAAACGCATCAAATCTCACCTGAAAAAAATGGTTTCGTCCACCAAAGTTAATTCGGTGCTCATCTGGAATAATTCCCATTTCTGCATTGCACTATTTTATATCCATATCCTGCAGCTTTTTTGGGGGTGAGACGCCTCTTTTTCCTGCATTATTTATAAAGTTAATGTTGCTTACTATGAATGCCTCAAATATCTTCTTCCATCATGTGTAGTGTCATGGCGCAATATCCTCAATTACTGGCTTTCCTTTGTTACAGATTGGGTCTTCATTATACATTATTGAATCTTTGTAGTCTCTCTTCACTTCACTTTTGTAGTCTCTTAATCTAATTATTCAGTTACATTTATTATTAAAATTCTTTTCAACTTTCTTCACAATCTTGAACACATATATGAGAAATATTCTTCAATTGAGTTCTTTTCTTACTGATATCTTGAACACAATTTTTATAATGAATTTTTTCCATATCTTTTATATAGATATTATATTTCCTAACTGAAACATAATAGCCAACTGATATTATGTTTTTTGTCCATAGTATTGCAAGTAGATTATGTATAGCTATCTATCTACCTATCTATGATTTTCATTCTTAAGAACTCCCCCAAAGGGGATGGCCACGACAGAAAAGTCTCCATTTATTCCTGTCCTTGCACTCCATCCTTACATGCTCTAATCCTCTCATTCTTCTGTTCCCCCTTTCTCCCACCTACTCTAGCACTCTGTCCTCCCATTTCACTGGGGATCATCCTCCAGTATCCATCTGCTATTTTCATGCATACTTTCTTAGCCATCTCACCTTCTGCCGTTCTTTCTATGTGACCAAACCATCTCAGTGTTGCCCCCTTAACCACTCTATATTTCATCTCTTCACCTATACTCGACATATCAAATCTATTATGTATACATTCATTACTTTCACTATCCATTCTTCTCACACCAGGCACCTCTCAAATAACTATGTACAGTAAACCCTCTCATATTCGGACCCTCATTATTCGGACTTCGACATTATTCGGACCTCCTCCTCCTCTTTTTTTTCTTTTTTTTTCTATCTTTTTTCTCTTTTTTTATTTTATTTTTATAGGGGTAGGTAGGGTGTCATGATGCGAGTCAGTGAGGTTAGAGGCATAGGCAGACAGGCAGAGCTTTTATGATCCATCACTGAGCATATTCTTTGTATACTGTAATTGTGGTTTCTTTGTTGCGTCCAAATATTGTATTGGCGAGTGATCTGTGGCCATTGAGCCTTGGGCCCAGATCCAGCAACGGAGGTGGTATCTCCAGCTACCACCCACTCTCCCACCACCTAGATATTACCTGCCCTTACTACCGTATCCAGCAAGCCTCCCTCGGTAGGTAGTAAACGGGTAAAAAGGCCCTGACTGGCTTGGGCAAGTAATGACGTCATCAAACTTGTCATCAGTCACCAGCCAATGTCAAACTGTTTCTAAACTTCTCGATCAATCGCAAGTCAACAAGACGTTTGACACGGCCTTTAAAGGTCGTGTCACACGGACACTTTTTCCATTAGTGTTACGGGGTGACCGCGGCAGGAATGTTTCCCCGTCACTGACTACCCCGCCACCTCAACACCTTTAAATAACCCTTATTTAAGGTGACACACAGTACTACACTGAACTAAATAATGATACGTATATATAACAAACAGCTCACCATAATCACTAAGATGTATAATAACCAGTAATGACGTAAAACCCTGCCCACCCTGCTGGCGAGCGACCTGCCCCGCCTGGCACCGTGCCTACCTCTCAGGACAACAAGCTGTCATCCACCTCACCTGTGGCTTCCTGAAGAAGACAGGTCAGCTACCACGCCTGTGATAGCATCATATGATATCACCAGGGATCATAGGGCTCCTCAAGGGGTCCTCGCAACCCTACAACCAACACCAAGAAGGAGGAGGAAATCTCCGCCATCATGATACTGCTGCCGGCTGCCAGACGTAGGACTGACAGTGCTGTACACTACACCTGTACAGTACTGTATGGTGTATTTTTACTGTAGATTTATTTATTGACATGATTTATCTTATGTTTATTGATATTTGCATGACTTAGAAATGTTCTATATTAACCTAGAATTTTTATATTTTTATATATATACACACAAACCTCGATTTCCCGGACTAATAGGGGAAAGCACTGGTCCGGGAACCGCAAAAGTACGGGAATCGCAAGTAAAAAAAAAAAAAAAAAAAAAAAATAATAATAATAATAATAATAATCCGTTGCCATTACCCACCCCCGGACGTTTATCCTACTCTGGTATTTACTGTCCGGCAACCGACAATATAAATTACCCCGCCGCGGACTTTTACGTCCGCTGAGCATGCAACCACCTGGCGGGAGGCAGCAGAAAGTGTTCAATAGTCTCAAGAGACGTTCCTGCACCAGGGGCAGTGGGGGTCAGGGGACTAACGGAGGCTGTGCAGGTGAACCGTGAGTGTCGTGTGCCCAAATGTAAACAATACGACCGCTGAGCATGCTGCCACCTGGCGGGAGGCAGCAGAAAGTGTTCAATAGTCTCAGTAATGTTCTTGCACCAGGGGCAGTGGGAGTCAGGTGACTGACGGAGGCTGTGCAGGTGAACCGTGAATGTTGTGTGCCCAAATGTAAACAATACGGCCGCTGAGCATGCTGCCACCTGGCGGGAGGCACGGACACTGACCAAGGGTGACAGGAGACGCTCGGACCGCCGGACAACTTGGTCAATTTACGAACAGGACCAGGCATTTCAACGTAAAAAAAAATAAAAAAAAAAAAAAAAAAAAATTGTCAGAGACTGACATATCCTCGGACCTCGGATTTTGTTCGGCAAATCCGATATCCAGGAAATGGAGGTCCGGGAAATCGAGGTTTGTGCACACAAACCTCGATTTCCCGGACTAATAGGGGGGAGCACTGGTCCGGGAACCGCAAAAGTCTGGGAATCGCAACAGTCCAGGAATTATCCTCTAAAAAGAAAAGAAAGAAAAAAAAAAAAAAGTGATGCCATTACCCACCTCCGGACGTTTATCCTACTCTAGTATTTACTGTCCGGCAACAGCCAATATCAACTACCCTGCCGCGGACTTTTACGTCCGCTGAGCATGCTACCACCTGGCGGGAGGCAGCAGAAAGTGTTCAATAGTCTCAAGAGACGTTCCTGCACCAGGGGCAGTGCGGGTCAGGGGACTAACGGAGGCAGTGCAGGTGAACTGTGAGTGTCGTGTGTCCAAATGTAAACAATACGACCGCTGAGCATGCTGCCACCTGGCGGGAGGCAGCAGAAAGTGTTCAATAGTCTCAAGAGACGTTCCTGCTCCAGGGGCAGTGGGGTTCAGGGGACTTAACGGAGGCAGTGCAGGTGAACCGTGAGTGTCGTGTGTCCAAATGTAAACAATACGACCGCTGAGGATGCTGCAACTGGGCGGGAGGCAGCAGAAAGTGTTCAATAGTCTCAGAGATGTTCCTGCACTGGGGGCAGTGGGAGTCAGGGGAATGACGGAGGCGGTGCAGGTGAGCCGTGAGCGTCGTGTGCCCAAATGTAAACAATACGACCGCTGAGCATGCTGCCACCTGGCGGCAGGCACGGACACTGACCAGGGGTGACAGGAGACGCTCGGACCGCCGGACAACTTTGTCAATTTACGACCAGCACCAGGCATTTCAACGTAAAAAAAAAAAAAAAAAAAAAAAAAAATTCTTGGACTCTGACATATTCCCGGACCTCGGATTTTGTCCGGCAAATCCGATATCTGGGAAATGGAGGTCCGGGAAATCGAGGTTTGTGTGTACTATCGCATACAAGCTAGAAAGTAAATTTTGGCTGATGAGCAGTGCTGAATGAAGATAATGAATAGTGAGTGTGTTCTTGTGTGAAAATGAATGAATATCGAATGAATATCAGACAACAGTTTTTTTTTTTTTTTCCTAGAAATTTCTTTCCAAAATCAGGGTGCATCTTCCAAGATGCAGCGTCTCATAAGCCGTAAAATACGGTAGTAGTCGTGCCGATAGAGGCACAGTGGTCCCTCACGTTTGGCAATTTAATTAGTCTTGCCAAGCCATGGCCAAAAGTGAATTTTGCCAAACGCGAATAGTACTTTCAATGGGAAAATTATCCATTAGTCTTTGACGATGCCCGAGTTCACCCTTTTGACCTCCATTTTCATACTTTAACTGCTTAAAAGCAAAGACATTATACATGAAACATTAACAGCAATACAAAAGACAATAGATAACAGATGTTATTTACCATGAATTATTTAGAGTTAGGCCTGGTGAGACGAGTGAGTGGTGGTTGTGTAGGCGGTTGTGGTTGTGGCTGTGTGTTTACCTTTCCTCCACTCTCGTTTCTCCGCTTTTTTGCCTTTGCTCTTATCGTCACCTGGCTTCCTAGAACCACCACCACCACAGCTAGTACTTGTAGATGCCATAGTCTTAGCGCGAAACGCCAAAGGTACCGTCACTTGGAGCAAAAAACAGCGTAGTAGTCAAGATGGCTGCCGGGAAGATAACAAACACCTTGAGCTTGAGTTGGGAGTCATCCAGCGAATGCTGTCGGTGAAGCCTTTGGTCGGGCGTTCTCCCATACACGTAATCTGTTGATTACCAACCAACATGGTTGCATGCGGGCGGTGTATTCTGGGCCGACGACATTCCGTGACGTCAGCGCGCATCTCGCCAAAAGTTAATTTGAAGTGCCAAATTGGGATTCTGGTACCGTATCCAACCTATCGCCAATACTGTGTTTCGCCAAGCTGAGATTCGCCAAACGCAAGGGACCACTGTATGTTAAGAAAGGAAGACAATCACTTGGCTCATAAAACTAGTTTCCGTGAGATAAACGCCGTGCGCTCTCTCTCTCTCTCTCTCTCTCTCTCTCTCTCTCTCTCTCTCTCTCTCTCTCTCTCTCCTTCTCTCTCTCTCTCTCTCTCTCTCTCTCTCTCTCTCTCTCTCTCTCTCTCTCTCTCTCTCTCTCTCTCTCTCTCTCTCTCTCTCTCTCTCTCTCTCTCTCTCTCTCTCTCTCTCTCTCTCTCTCTCTCTCTCTCTCTCTCTCTCTCTCTCTCTCTCTCTCTTTTTTTTCTCATGTCAAGCTTCTACATATTAGGTACATATTAATAGAATTATACATTTTCATTGTTGATTATACAGCATACAATTATAATATTCAATAAAAGTCATGCACTATATCTGCCCACAAAATGAGCAGGTTACCCGTTAATTTTGTATGTTTTACTTGTGGGTGGACGGCTGAGTAAACCCCCCCAACACCCCCGCACTCACTGCGTGCGCTGATTGGTTCTAATTTCCCTGAGTGCTGAACAGCAATAGACTTCAGCAATATGCTACCCGGTGAACGGCGACCTGGAACTTCCATTCTAACAGCTCTCCCCAATGCCTCACCACCTTCTCTCCTCTTCACGTGCCCAAACCACCTCAATCGCCTTACTCTCAGTACTGTACTCAGCTCCTGAAATCCACATTTTCTTGCCACTTCTTCACTGGACACTTCATCTCTCCATGTAGGCCATGGGCCAAGTAGGGACCACCTGCACCCCCCCCACAACCCTCCGACCTAGGTTTTTTTTTGACCATTGGGATCCCCTGAAGTGGAAATCAACTGGTAACAGTGAATAAACTTGAATGCACTGTCCATTTGGGACCCATGTTTGATGGGACCCCCAAAACATCAATTTTTTCATCGACGCTGCGCCATTTTCATACTTTTGTTCTGTTCGGCGTCTATGATGGTTAATATTACTCCATAATAAAAGGGTACCTATCAGAAGAAAGCTGTGCACCTGCTAATCAATATAAAATAAACATATCACAAATTTAAAGGTGTCTTGGTTTTCATTACTGGAGATGAATATGAGTACCTCACGTGTTCTTATCGCAATGCGGAACCTACTGAAATATTTAAGATTATACATAAAAAATGGAATTTGGAACACCTGATAGATACTATAGGGTGTTTTTCTTACATTCTACATTGTTTCAGCTTTCATTTGGTAACAAATACCTTCCCATACCTTCAAAAACCTTTCTTACAGCCCGTCAAACTTACGATCAGACCGTACCGGTAAAGTGAAGAACTGTCGTCAGATCCTACATTTTTGGCAATTGTCATTATAAATTGTTTATAATGCAAACACGACTCAGTGATCCATACATGTATAATCATGTTGTTTTAATGTATTATTGATCGTTGGGTCAATTTAGTTCTTTTTGTAGGCATTTTGGTGGAACTTTTATGCTGTGACAGATCATCCAATGCTTGTATACTGCAGATGTGAGTTGAGTTGAGATGTGATAATGAGCTATGTGCCAAGGAGAATCGCCTGCTTCCCTCAGGCAACGTTGATATGGCCAGTCTTCCACCATGTAAGAGGAGCCTTACACAGCACATCCGGAGGGTCAACCACCAAGTCGGAATTTGGAAGAGAGCACATGTTCCCCGACCAAGGATACCAAAGGCAAGCCAAGGTCATGGTTGGGAGGAGGAGAATGGCCATATGGATCCTGTGTGGTACGAAGGAGATCTACTCCCACGACAGCTGGCTGACATAGCTCAGGTGGCACCTGACGATGCTGACAGTGGTGACGATTCGTCTGACAGTACGTGTGATGAAATGGAGCCAGCATGGGAGAGTGATGGTGATGCCAGTGACGATGATGAGTAATGTCTCTTCAAATGAGTATGTTGAGACATTCATGTAACAAGGCATAGCCGGACTTGATATATTTGACATGAAATTCACATGATTGTGTTAAATTTAATCTTTGCAATTACATGTCCAGTTTTCAAGTGACTAGGTGATTAGGACAAAACATTGTTATTGGTTTTTGTTAGTTTTGTGTTATGATAATAATAAATAATGTTGGATACAAACTTGTATGTATTATCGTATAAGTTAATTTTAAAAAGTTGAGTTCAGATGTGCTTGAATGATGACAAGGTGATGATGGAAAAAACCAAATGTGATTATTTCTTTGTTTTGTGTTATGATAATATCAATAATGTTGGATATAAACTTTCATGAACATGTATTATTGTATAAGTGAAATTTTGAGAGTTGAGTATGAGTTCAGTGGTGTTTGGATGATGACTAGGTGATGATGGAAAAAAATGTATTCAGCATATGATAATATGAGATAATGTTGGATATAAACTTTGATGTACGTATTATCGTATAAGTGAAAAATTGAAAGTTAAGTAAATGAGTTCAGTGGTGCTTCGATGAGATTACATAACAGTATAAAAATAGCAGCTGAAAATAAAGCCTATGTTATTATTTAGCAACATCAATTTCTTCTTTCCTTAATGCGAAGAATTTACTGTAAGAAAACTTCTTCGTCAGCATAAAGGCATTTGATGATTCTACGGTCTGATCGTAAGTTTGACGGGCTGTAAGAAAGGTTTTTGAAGGTATGGGAAGGTATTTGTTACCAAATGAAAGCTGAAACAATGTAGAATGTAAGAAAAACACCCTATAGTATCTATCAGGTGTTCCAAATTCCATTTTTTATATATAATCTTAAATATTTCAGTAGGTTCCGCATTGCGATAAGAACACGTGAGGTACTCATATTCATCTCCAGTAATGAAAACCAAGACACCTTTAAATTTGTGATATGTTTATTTTATATTGATTAGCAGGTGCACAGCTTTCTTCTGATAGGTACCCTTTTATTATGGAGTAATATTAACCATCATAGACGCCGAACAGAACAAAAGTATGAAAATGGCGCAGCGTCGATGAAAAAATTGATGTTTTGGGGGTACCATCAAACATGGTATATGGTACATAACTTCGGCTATATGGGCATGTGGCACGCTACCCTGAAACCGATTCTTCCCATCGGGTTGTATCTGTAAGAGACAATCCGGCGTGGAGGAGGCCAAGGGGGTGCCCACAAGGCTCGTGGCTGGGGCAAGTTGATGTTTCTTGTCGAGAGCTGCTTGGTATGGGAAAGGAGCCTGCATGGGAACTCGCGCGTGGTGACCCCCGGGAGTGGCGTCGTAGGGTGGGCGAGGCGACACGCCCCCCGGCGTATGCCCCCAATGATTGATTGATTGATCAAACATGGGTCCCAAATGGACAGTGCATTCAAGTTTATTCACTGTTACCAGTTGATTTCCACTTCAGGGGATCCCAATGGTCCAAAAAAAACCTAGGTCGGAGGGTTGTGGGGAGGGGTGCAGGTGGTCCCTACTTGGCCCATGGCCTAATGTGATCCCAGTCATATATCTCAACATTCTCCGATCACAACCAACCAACACATCCTCCAACTTGTTCGTCAAAGCCCATGTCTCAGAACTATACAACAAAACTACTGTAATCTTATACATGCTTCAAATACTCTTCCTCTGTTTTTCAGTGGTGGTGTAATTGGTGCTTAGAAATCCTTTGAAGATATTTGTATATGTTTTAGCCTTCAAACTATTTCTTTGGAATGACTGTTCTTTATATCACTCAAGGGGCGAAATAGATGAGCTGCAACAGAGAGTATTGCGAGAACGTGACCAGTACCAGGCAGCCACCCAGAGTGCCTTCCCTGGCATCTCAGCAGTGCCATTCTTCTCTGTAAATGATAAGGTATGGCCAGAAAACATTGCTATTTTTTTTGCACACATCATAGCAGCTTCTTTCATGGAGCTTTTCGTTTCTTCTCTAAGACAGTCTTTGGATGATATATTATAACTGGAGTTCTGGTGACAATTATCTATTGTTATTGGTTTTTAGTATAACCCTTATTATCAACTACAAAATACAGTTTCTTTCAATGATGTACTTTCCTTATATGTGTAATCAGTATTTTAGAAGAGAAATTTTATAGCTAAGTATATCATGTATAGTCTGTAATGAATGTTTTTATTGTGTTTTTCCAAACCTTTTTAAGGATTTCCCTAGATGTGATATTTTCCAGATGACCTTAAATCGCAGTGATGCTTCATACCTGCTAAGCCTGGAGGTGCAGACAGCAATAGATAATGTGTTGCTGCAGAGTGATGTGCCCATTGACCTCCTAGATGTGGAAAAGAACTCAGCAGTGGTGAGCTACAGCACGTGTGATCCTGATGTGAGTAATTCAAGGAATCATATATCACCTATTTTGTTAGCTAGGAACCTCTATGCAGCAATGCCGCATTCTGAGAAGACTTAGAAACCCTTATTTTCTGTAGGTGAGTATATTGGCTAAGAGCAAGAGGCTTCCCCGTAAGATGGACACATTTTGGGACATCTGCGCCTCGTTGTCAGATATTGAATTTTCCTTCTTAAAAAAAAATTTCACTCATATTGTTTGACAATTGGAATTTTTGAACCTTCATACTTTTTTCATTCAGGCTCTTGAGCAGTCCACATTGATTAATGTTAGTTCTTTTTACCACATTCGACCTCCTTAGAATCCAACTAATTGATGACAAATGGACAAAGGCCTTTTAGTTATCTACATAGATATCCCCTACTTAGTATGTGTGCCATGTGCTGATACCTTTGATGAAAATATATGCTGAACGGTTAATATTTATTCATCTGTGCAACACAGACTTGTTGGTGCTACACTTCAGCTTCACGTCAAGTCCAGAAAAATCTCAAGAGGTAACCATACTGTGTTTCATTTTGAGAAGCTGAAGGACTTGATATGTGCCCGTGAGTACGCGGTGACAGTCTCAAATAGTTTTTATGTGCTCGGTGTCCTCGAGGACCCTGTAGAACTGTGGGATACCTTCAAAAGTTAAACTCTCCAGGATGCCAAGGAGTGTGTTGGAGAGCACCCGAGGTCAAGACGTGGTTTTGTCTTTACAGAGACGCTGGAGAACATCGAGGAGAGTCGCGCTGCCAGGCTTGTTGGGAACCAGGACCAGCACAGGGCTCTGTCAGGCAGGACTACAACCCTCCTGGGAAGAGACAAGGAGAGGTATGTCAGGAGTCTCGCTGATGATGTCGAGGGCCAATTGAACATTAATAACCTCCGACCCGCCTACCGAGCCCTGAAGAAGCTCCGTTTCATCTCCATCTCCTCCATTAAAATCTCCATCTCGAGCGAGTGCTATCCGAACAGCAGATGGGCGCCTCGTGTTGAACATGGATGGGAAGATGGCTCGTTGGGCTGAGTACTTTGGGCAGCTGTTCACGGTAGACCCCCCAATTGGGCAGCTCCACACCACTGGATTATGGGCAGTGGATGCCAATCCTCCCATTGACGAAACCGCACCCTCTCTTGACGAAGTCAGAGAGGCTGTAGCAAAGTTGAGGGCTTGAAAGGCAGCTGGTGTTTGTAATATTAGTGCGGAGCTCCTCAAAGCTGTGGGTGGGGCCATGATCCGCGGGTTGCATCCTGTCTTAACTGCCGTGTGGCAATCAGGTACCATTCCTCTTGACTGGAAAAGGGTGCTAGTTATCCCTATCTGGAAAGGGAAAGGGGACCGTCAAGACTGTAATAATTACCGCAGTATTACATTGCTCAGTGTGCCAGGCAAGGTGCTTGTCCATCTATAGCTGACACCGATCCGCAGCCATCTGCTGAAGCATCAGAGACCTGAGCAGTCTGGGTTCATGCCTGGTAAGTCAACAACTGACCTATTCACGAGTTTTGACAGGAGATGCTTTCAGTTTATATTGATCTCAAGAAGATGTTTAACTCAGTGCATCGTGAGTCACTCTGGGATCTTCTGTGGTTTCCCAGGATTCCTGCAAGGACTTGTTCTGCTGACTGGCCTGTACTCTGGAACTGAGAGTGCTTTGAAGTGTGGGGCAGATGTATCCAGCTTTTTTCCTGTGAATACAGGAGTGAGGCAAGGGTGCGTTCTTGCCCTGCCACTTTTCAACACTTGTATGGACTGGGTAATGGACAGAGTTTTGGACCAAATTGATTGCGCAGCATCCCTCAGCAATACTAAGATCATTGATCTTGTTTTTGTCGATGATGCAGTAATCTTTGCAGATTTGCTAGAGGTTCTGGTGATGGCTCTCGAGGCAATGCACGAGGAGGCAAAGCCTTTGGACTTGAGGTCTCCTGGCCCAAGACCAAGGTCCAGGTGTTTGGAGGCTTATCAGATGAAACAGTACAGTCTGTTCATGCATGCAGCGAGGACATTGAGATCTTGGAAAATTGTACATACAGGAAAATACCTTTTATCCGGATATATCCGGACTTCCGGGTAGCCGGTTAATGGAAAAGTCCGGTTAATGGGTAAGTATACTTACGAAAGATGCATTTACTAAAAATAAACATAATATTGTATGATTGTTTCTCTTACCTTATTAGTAGATCATTGTAGAACTGTAATTCACCATAAATAGACATGCCCAGCCCAACATAGCACTCCTGTTCTTGTTGACTATGCACGTATAAATGACACTCCCGTAATGTAGTACCGTAAATTATAAACTAAAGAAACTCAACTGCGTATATGCAAAGACTTTTAACACGAAATTATATACTAAAGGAACACTTTTTTTTCTTCTATTTTATTTGTTTATTGTACTTACTGTATTTGTTTAGGGCTAGGCAGTCTGGTCAGAAAACTCCAGGTCCGGGTCGTCTGGGTTGTTTGACAGTGGTGATAGTGGCTCATCAGGCACTGAGTCTTGGACAGATGATGGTCCAGGCACAGCAGGATCGGCTGTAGTTGATGGCCCCGGCACAGATACTGGCGCTTGTCTTTGTTTCATTGCGCGGGCGAACATTGTTTTGATATCGGTCTGCTTGAGTGCTTTGGCGAACATGTAAAGTCTTGTTTTGTAACATTATAAGTTGCATGACTTCTTGGAGAGATATAAATTGGTGACGTTGTGCAAAGTTGATGTAATTTTGTAAGCCGTTAAGTGCTGATTCCCATGACACTTTAACGGTTTCATCTTCCTCCTCACTTTCGCTCCCAGACGTTACCTGCTCATTTTAATTTTTTACGGCTGCAATTATTTGGTCGTCATCCATACTCATTGTCACAGAAATATCTTCATCAACTGCAAGCCACTCATCTAGTATATTTTCATCCATTCCTGCCATGTCGATGTGAGAGTCTTTGGAAGCCATCAGCTCACGGATTTGATCATATACTTTGTCTGACTCGTCCTCAGTAACTGTCGGGAATCCTTCGAATTCGGGTTCGTCCGATTTCTCACCAACGTCCATGACTTGGGGCCATAATTTGCGCCAGCTTCGCTGCAGAGTGATTGGCTTTACACTATCCCATGCAAAAGACAACATGTATATGGCATCCTTGATGGTGATTGTTTTTTGGAATTCAGGAATGGTGCCCTCATAATTCACAAGGCGTCTCATGAAATCTCTACGGTACAACATTTTAGCATTTTGGATAACGCCCTGATCCATCGGCTGCAAGATACTGGTCACATTAGGGGGCAGGTAAATCACAAAAATATTTCCGCTTCTTAACTTGTCTGCAGGAGGATGAGCTTTTCAATTGTCAAGAAAAAGCACAATTGTAGTGTTTTCAGGACGTCCCGTTTTTCTTAAATGTTCTTTTACACTAGGGACAAATACATGAAAAAACCACCAGGTAAATATTTCAGCATCCATCCATGAACTTTTCTGGTTTTTGTAGTCAACTGGAAGGTGTACAATTCCCTTCAGGCAGCGAGGCTTCCCATACTTGCTGATCACCAATAACTTTACCCTGTGGGTGCCATTAGCACACAACAGTAAAGTTAGCCTCCCCTTGTTTGCTTTGTACCCAACTGCAGTCTTTTCATGTGCCAGAGCCAATGTGGTCTTTGGCAGACATCTGTAGAAAGCTCCGGTCTCGTCTGCATTGTAGATTTGTTCAGGGGTCAAATTATATTTCGCAACTGTTCTTGTAAAATAGTCCCGAAAGTCACTTGCAGCATTTTCATCAGCCGACTTTTTTTCTCCACTAACATCCAGCTTTCTAATACCATGGCAAATCTTGAATTTATTTAACCATCCAATCGTGTAACCACACTCTGACTGGACCCCCATTTTTTCATGGAAAGATTTCGCTTTTTCAATAATCAAAGGGCCACTAATGCAAGTTCCTTCCGATCGTTTTAGGGCCAACCACTCATACACTGCCTTGTCTACCTCCTCCTGCTTTGGTTTTCGTAACGTTTTCCGCGATTCCACACCTAGTCCAGTCTCAGACTTCAAATAAAATTGCTTTAGTTGTTTAGCCTGTGCTTTTATATCGTACATAGTTGACATGCCAATATTATATTGTTCTAGAATATTTTGTCTCCTTTCCCCACTTTCAAGTCTGGCAAATGTCTAGTTTGTCTTTAATCGATAATACGACACGTTTACGTGTTATTTTCTTTGCTGTAACTTTTGGCATGTTGAAAGTACGGATGACTCAAAATACCACTCCGGTCGTCGGGTAGCACTGACCTTGCCCACGGACTGATAAACACTGAATTATCATAGCGCATGGCGCATTATGGCGGGAATAAACAGGTGGCGATAGGTGGCGCTCACGTCTACGGCGGCAAAATTAAAAGTTAAATATTTCGTTACTTTTTTATTTTTTAATACTATTTACTTACCTGCCACAAATTCCGGTTATTGGGTTATTCCGGTTGTTGGGTATCCGGATAAAAGGTATTTTCCTGTACCTTGGTAGCGCAGTCCAGAATGATGGCGGGTCACATCAAGAAGTCTCAAGGCTGATTGGCATAGCTCACGGTGTTATAGACTCGCTCAACACAAGTATTTGGTGCTGTCGGTACCTGTGCAGAAGGACAAAGATCCAGTTCTTCAAATCGCTTGTGATCCCTATCTTACTCTATGGATGTGAGACATGGACACTAAATAGCGACTTGAAGTGGCAAACGGATGCCTTTGGTAATGGATGTCTTCGCAGAATCATGGGATTTTGCTGGGATGACTACGTGTCAATTTAGCGATTGCACCGGGAGACTGAATCGAGGCCTATTACTATTATTAGGTAATAATGATGGAGTCAGTGCCAACTTCGGCTATATGGACTTGTGGCACGTTACCCATAAACCGAACTTTCCAACCGGGCTGTATGTGTAAGAGACAATCCGGCGTGGAAGAGGCCATGGGGGTGCCCACAAGGCTCTTGGCTGGAGCATGTTGATGTCTACTGCTGAGAGTTGCTTTGTATGGGAAGGGAGCCTGCATGGGGACTCGCCCGTGGTGATTCCCGGGAATGGCGTCGGGTAGGCGAGGCAATGTGCCACTCGGCGTATGCCCCCACTGATTGATTGATTGTTTACCTGATTATTTTTCATAAAATTGGCCTGCCAAACAATACGGGTGGCACACAACAAAAACATGATTACTGCTGTCATGGTAAATGACACTACCAAGGAAGGATTTGATTCATCCTTTGCTTATCTTAGATTTTTTTTATACATAATGGCTTCTCCTAAACACGTAGGGTGGCACCTAACTCAGAACTGTTTGCTCAAAAACGTTGAAAAAAATATATAATTTACACATCCTAAGCATACATTAAAAAAAATATTACAAGTAATTTTTCAGATGAACTCGAACTCTGTGATAGTTGATGAAGGTCTATAAAAAGTTTAAGTTTTTCCAAATTATAGATTTCACATTATATTAATAATAAAGATTTCACAGGGTTTTTTATTTTAAAGAACTCGGATATTTTAAAAATGATTAATCTGTTGAAAATTGTTCTTATCCATGACTGTGTATACGAAGCTGCCAAAGATTGATATTGTTTGAAAATGAGGAGAATAGCTTAATAAAAACTGCACATTCCTTGGGCTTAAATATATACATTTTTTTCAGAGTGGAAACTTCTTACTAGCAACTTATCGCTGTCAGGCCAATACCACACGCCTGGAGGTGCGAATAAGAACAATTGAAGGACAGTATGGTACATTGCAGGCTTACATCACTCCAAGACTGCAGCCCAAGTGTTGCCAGGTGTGTGTATGGTGCATGAAAGTGTTCTCCATGTTCATCATATCAGTTTTATGTACGTTTATATTATGTTCATTGCCAAACAGATCCTCATATCTAAGAAACATAGTAGTTCATTAGATTTACTTCATTTGTTTATGAACGAGTATGCCATTTTTGTGCTTTGTACTTAAACTTGCAAGTAAATACTGATGAAGATATGGCCCTTAATGTATGCAATCATCAGGTCCCTGACGTTTGCCAAAAAAGAGTCAGTCACTCATAACGATAAGAATAGTTTACAATATGGTGTTAACAGGAAATCATATCAAGAATATCAACGAAAAATGTGATATGTTAACAGACCAAATACTTAATTTGTTTACAGTGGTGGACTCAAGTGATAGTGCACCAAAAGAAAATGGAAGTGAGTCAGCTATTATTTGTGGATGACAGCTCTTATCATAAATAGTAAAAAGAGATTGCAGAATTTGTTATGAACTTTAGATGGTATATAAGAGACATAAGTTGGAAAAAAATATGCAGCAAAGAACAAAATTATGTGGAATAGAATGAATGATGGCTTAGGAATGTGCTGATATAGATGGTTTTAATGACAAAACAGTGAAAGAAGTCACAACATTCCTTGATAAGAATGATAATAGGGAAGGCATGTCATTAGATGAGACAGACAGCAATGGTTTATGAGCCGCAGCAAGGGATATGCAGTGAGAAATGTCTTTGCCTGTAATGGGAGAAATAAAAATAGTGAAGAAAATTTTGCTAGTATTCAGCATTGGTGTGAGGCATGGGTTCAGTGGAAGGTTAATTGAGAAGATACATGTGCTGGAAGTCGAATATTTGTAAACAGTTGCTGAAATTTAATAAGTGGGCAGAGTGAAGATAATTGACTCATCTCGCAGTGATGGGCACCAAATATTCTTGATGTTTGTTCCTTAAGGACTCTTGTAGCAAGTGAAGTCTGTTGTGAGACACATAGAATAGCTTAGACCTCTAAATGAAGTTTTAACAAGAAGCCTTTGATGCTTTCATGGTGGCTGTGAGGGCAAATATGCACAATTGACTCTCCCATCAAAATTGATTGCTGTATGCTTTCCTCCATATAATCAATCACAGTTGAGTGTCATCCAGAATCAGCATGCTGACATATCACTGCCTGATTACTGCTATTTTCAGATTTCCCGGTCATTGTCCACCAACGGACATATTTGGCATGACCGGACATATGTCCGGATTAGGCCGGGACATTAAGGATACTACGGCATTCAAATTTCCCGCGCAGCGAGGTTGCCGGCCGTTAGCTCGGGGATGATATTAGTTCGGGGTTATGTTCGGGAATACATTCTATGATATCAAGAAAAAAATAGAGAAGATTCGTGCCCATGCCCTTACCTTGGAGGATCCAAGCACCTCCAAGAGTTTGATATCAAATCCAGCACATTCTATGATATCAAGAAAAAAAAAAAGAAGATTCGTGCCCATGCCCTTACTTTGGAGGATCCAAGCACCTCCATGACTACCAAGAAGAGGATTAAGCTAGTTAAGAACGTCTCCCTGGATGCTGTATTTACAAAAATTTGAATTTTTACCCATATCTGGAGGGCATTTGCATATCTCGGCATATTGAATAACTCGGCAAGGCCCTATCGTGCCGAGTTATAAGGGTTTTAGTGCATATATATATATATATATATATATATTATATATATATATATATATATATATATATATATATATATATATATATATATATATATATATATATATATATATATATTCTTAGTTGATTTTCTTATTTGATACATCATGATGTTTCAGGGTGACAGAGACACTCGTCATACTTGGGGTTGTTTATGCGCAACATTTCGCCAAGGCACTTGGCATCATCAGGCTAAAAATAGTTAAAAATTTAATATATTGTAATGCTAAAAAGCGAACATCTAAAAAATTAATTCTAAGAAACAATAAAATATTCCTATATTATCTAAAATTACTAACTAATAAATAAAATATAATTTGTACTTAACGGACCTTGGTGTGTATGCTGTCTGAGTTGGTAGAGGACTGAATGAACACTAGTTTTGTGGGTGACATTTCAGCTTGTGTGGGGCGATCGAACCGAGAGTCGGGCAATCGAAACAGTGGTAGTCATTTGAGTATATGTAGTTGGTGTGAAATGACTTGGTTATTAAGATCAGGGGACAAATGCTTGATGTGTATAGCTTCTAATAATTTAGTGTCACTAGGGTAGTATGCCTTGGATAGGATACTAAAGTCATTCATAGAAAAAGGGTGATCTAAATCATGTGAGTGTGAGCGGATTGCAGATTGCGAAGGTGAAGAAATGGGTCGACCAGTACGTGCAGAAACACCTTTATGCTCAGAAAGCCTAAGGGTTAGATTCCTTGTCGTCTCGCCGACGTATCTAGCGTTACAACTAGAACATTTGAATTCGTAAATTATGTTAGAAATTTTAACTATTTTTAGCCTGATGATGCCAAGTGCCTTGGCGAAACGTTGCGCATAAACAACCCCAAGTATGACGAGTGTCTCTGTCACCCTGAAACATCATGATATATATATATATATATATATAATGAAGTCACAATCAGAAATTTATATTGGGGGGGGGCCCACAATGACTAACCATAAGAAATTAAAAAACACACTGCACTTCACCATGCGTGTTGATGTACACACAACCCTCGTTTTCCCGGACTATTAGGGGGGAGCACTGGTCCGGGAACCAAAAACGTCCGGGAATCACAACAGTCCGAGGCCATTACCCACCGTTTATCCTACTCTAGTATTTACTGTCCGGCAACCGCCAATATCAACAACCCCGCCGTGGACTTTTATGTCACTTTGTTGTTGTTTTTAGGGCTGCGAGGATCCCTTGGGGAACACTATGAGCCCTGGTGATGTCCTGCACTGTAGTTGACCTGTCACCCTCAGGAAGGCACAGGTGAGGCGGATGACAGCGTGTTGCCGGGAGGGGTGGACGCCCGCCGCCGCCAGCAGGGTGGCCAGGGCAAAGGTGGCCACGTTCAGGGCGAGGAGTTGAGAGCGTAGCACTACATAGTGGGAGTGGAAGCACAGACACTGAAGCAGAAAGTGTTCAATAGTCTCAGAGACGTTCCTGCACCAGGGGCAGTGGGGTCAGGGGACTGACGGAGGCGGTGCAGGTGAACCGTTAGTGTCGTGTGCCCAAATGTAAACAATACGACCGCTGAGCATGCTGCCACCTGGCGGGAGGCGCGGACATTGACCAGGGGTGATAGGAGACGCTCGGACCGCCGGACAACTTTGTCGATTTACGGACTGGACCAGGCATTTGTCCGGGACTCTGACATATCCCCGGACCTCGGATTTTTACCGGCAAATCCGATATCCGGGAAATGGAGGTCCGGGAAAATGAGGGTTGTGTGTATGGCTTAATCACCCATCTTGTTTCCGTTCTCCCTCCAAACCACTATAATAGTCTTCCCGTACAAATTGTGCAATGTTTGATTTATCTCTTGGCTATGTCCATCCTTTTAGGGTCTAGTCAGGGTTGTCCCCTCCTACTGGTAACATGTAACCCAGTACAACCAGCCGCATGGTCCGATCGTCGGCAACTAAACCGGCTACCCCACTGGTTCTACCAGTGAGGAGGGTGTGCTGGACACCCAGATGGACTAAAAATGAAACCATCTTTAAGGGCAGATGAACTCACTATTGAGTCAATGGCCATCCAGCCCCAGCTATGGGGGAAATAGTAGGCAGCCTGGGGTTATTCCCTACAGGGGGTTCTGTGTCCCTGGCCACGGTGAACAGTGAGGCCAATCCTTGAAATAGATTGGTTTGGGACGGGCTTGCACCCCCTCCCTGTAAAAACGTAACTAGCCGCGAACATATTAAGAGGTAGAGGCCGGGGGTGTGGTAACCGCGCCCCCGACCCGGTTTTGCCGGGGTGCCCGACCACACAGATCCCTCCAATGCTGACGCAGGGGAGGGGTCTGCCTATGACGAGTGCGGGGCAAAGCCCTCGGGAATCCCGCACTCTAAATCGAGTGGTAGGACCCCCTAGCCCATCTTTTTCTTATGGGGGTGGCCAGGGCGGTGCAGAGGTGGCGCCTGTACGTCGAATCACTCCTGGGATAAACCTGTGAAGGGTTCTTTGTGTGGGCTCGTGGAATGTTCTGAGCCTCTCAGACGATCGTCGACTACCTCTCCTATCGGGCATGCTCAGTAGGGTGAGGGTGGATATAGTGGGACTCTCTGAGACGAGGAGGCCTGGCAGTGGCGAGACTAGCAGTGGGGGTTACACCTACTACTGGTCTGGCATGAGCAATGGTCACTGTGTCCGGGGAGTAGCTATAGGCATCTCCAGCAAAATGCAGCCGTCAGTTGTTGAGGTTACTCCGGTTGATGAGCATATAATGCGGGTGAGGATGAAACACACTCTGGGTTTCATGTCTCTTGTTGCAGTGTACGCTCCTACCGAGGTGCGTAAAACTGAAGAGAAGGAGATGTTCTATGCCAAACTCGACTCTGTATTAGACCAGTGTCCTCCTCAGGACACACTCATTGTCTTGGGCGACTTCAATGCTACTACTGGCACTGTGAGAGATGGCTACGAGTTATGTGTTGGTCCCCATTGCTCCGGTATCAGAAACAGTAACAGTTCTCTGCTTCTGAATTTTGCGAGATCCAGAAGGTTGAGAATTGCAGATTCTTGGTATCAGAGACCAGAGCTGCACCGCTGGACATGGTATATTAATGCAGGAGGGGTAGCTAAGGAGATCGACCACATCCTCGTTAGTATTCATTGGAGGATCCTCCAGAACTGCAGGGTTCCCCAGAGTGCTGAGTTCCTTGGTACAGATCACAGACTTGTTGTTGCTACACTTAAGCTTCATGTCAAGCCCAGAAGAATCTCAAGAGGTAATCATACTGTGTTTCATCTTGAGAAACTGAAGGACTTGACATGTGCCCATGAGTATGCAGTAGCAGTCTCAAATCGGTTTGATGTGCTCGGTGCCCTCGAGGACCCTGTAGAACTGTGGGCTACCTTCAAACATGAAACTCTCCAGGCTGCCAAGGAGTGTATTGAGCGCCCGAGGACAAGGCGTGGTTTTGTCTTGACAGAGACGCTGGAGAAAATTGAGGAGAGTCACGCTGCCAGGCTGGCAGGGAATCAGGACCAGCACAGGGCTCTGTCACGCCGGACTAGAACCCTCCTGGGGAGAAACAAGGAGAGGTATGTCAGAAGTGTCGCTGAGGATGTCGAGGGCCATTTGAACGCTAATGACCTCCGACCCGCTTACCAAGCCCTGAAGAAGCTCCATTCCAAGTCTCTATCTCGGGCGAGTGCTATTCGAGCAGCAGATGGGCACCTCATGTCGGACATGGATAGGCAGATGGATTATTGGGCTGAGTACTTTGGGCAGTTGTTCACGGTGGACCCTCCAATTAAGCAGCTGCACACCACTGGGTTACAGGCAGTGGATGCCGATCCTCCCATTGACGAAACCGCACCCTCTCTTGACGAAGTCAGAGAGGCTGTAGCAAAGTTGAGGGGTGGAAAGGCAGCTGGTGTTTGTAATATCAGTGCGGAGTTCCTCAAAGCTGGGGGTGAGGCCATGATCCGCGGGTTGCATGCTGTCCTGACAATCAGTTACCATTCCTCCTGACTGGAAAAAAGGGCTGGTCGTCCCTATCTGGAAAGGGAAAGGGGACCGTCAGGACTGCAACAATTACCGCGGTATTACACTTCTCAACGTGCCAGGCAAGGTGCTTGTCCATCTATTGCTGACACAAATCCGCAGTCATCTGCTGAAGCATCAGGGACGTCAGCAGTCTGGGTTCATGCTTAGTAAGTCAACAACGGACCGTATCCTAGCGCTTCGTGTCCTGGTAGAACGCCGACGTGAGTTTCGACAGGGGATGCTTGCAGCCTATGTTGATCTCAAGAAGGCATTTGACTCAGTGCATCGTGAGTCACTCTGGGATCTTCTGCGACTTCACAGGATTCCTGCAAGGACTATTGGTTTGATGACTGGTCTGTACTCTGGGACTGAGAGTGCTGTGAAGTGTGGGGCAGGTGTATCCAGCTTCTTTCCTGTGAATACAGGAGTGAGGCAAGGGTGGGTCCTTGCCCCATCAGTTTTCAACACTTGTATGAACTGGGTATTGGGCAAAGTTGTAGATCAAAGTGATTGTGAAGCATCCCTCGGCAACACCAAGATCACTGATCTTGTTTTTGCCGATGATGCAGTAATCTTTGCTGAGTCGCTGGAGGTCCTGGTGATGGCTCTCGAGGCACTGCACGAGGAGGCAAAGCCTTTGGGACTTGAGGTCTCCTGGCTTAAGACCAAGGTCCAGGCATTTGGAGGCTTACTAGATGAAGCAGTACTATCTGTTCATATGTACGGCAAGGACATTGAGATCTTGGAAAGTTTTACATACCTTTGTAGCGCAGTCCATAATGATGGCGGGTCACGTCAAGAAGTCCTACGGCAGATTGGCATAGCCCACGGTGTTATGGACTCGCTCAGCAGGAGTATTTGGCGTTGTCAGTACCTGTGCAGGAGGACAAAGATCCGGATCTTCAAGTCGCTTGTGATC
>JACEEZ010004263.1:35667-50667 GCA_016584305.1 Chionoecetes opilio | reverse complement strand
TAAACAAATCCATTGTTTATTTCCCATTTATTTCAATTAATAACCGACACCAATTAACAAGGTAGTATAGTCCTCAAACACCCAGCGTGCATGTGGGTGAGCAGCAACAGCGTAAGATACCCGGTCCCTCAGTCAATACACAGTGTGCCAGCGTGGGTGAGCGGCAGCAGAGTCAGGTAGCTGGTCACACAGTGTGCCAGCGTGGGTGAGCGGTAGAAGCGCCAGGTGTGGATGACAAGCACTGACTGCCGATCCCTCCTGCCACTAGCTTGAAGTGAACTCTGGGTCGACTCCTCGATCCTCGTTGCTCATTCGAACCTCTGCAGTATAGGCTGAAGTACCATTTATCTCCTCTCCCCCCTCCTGGCCCTGAAACGGAGGAGGATTGAACAAGGGTGATAATGTAGTATTTCCATGAGATTTCCCCGACATAGACAAGCTGATCACTTGCCGTGGTATGCAGGTGCGAGTAGACCTACGGATCAGGGGTAAATTCTCCGGTGGTGTAGAGACGGGAAGAGCTGTCGAGGAAATTCTAGGTGTCGCTGAAGTGCGTGAAGGCGACTGGTGCGAGGCGGAGGGTGAGAACAATGGACCGCTGGATCTTGGTGATGCAGGAGCAGCTGGCAATAGAGTAAGAGTATCAGAGCTCTGTGGAGAAAAATTGAAAGTAGTAGGAAGTGGGGACTGTGGATGAATGCTCTCATTTGAAGGCTGGACATGGGAATCGGGCTGAGAAGAGACGGGTGTTGTCCGTGGATTCTGTAGGAGCCTGCACATCGGCTTTATCTTTCTAAGGAATTTTCTGTTATGCAGTGTGCACCGTCCGCTTCCATCTAACTTGACTAGATATTGATCATAGTCCTCCTTTTCAACTATTAGGCCAGTTTTGTCCCACTTATTTGCATTATTTCCCATTTGATTTTGGACAGCGGAATAGTCCCCGAGTGAAAGAGGAGGCAGTACCTTCGTGTGTGCGTTAAGTCTCTCGACTATCTGAGCAAGGCGGATCGCAAGCGCACGCTCACGAACCTCCGCAGTAAGTAACCACTCGCGTCGCGGTTCATAATTCCCTGGAAGAACTGGCATGTAATCCCGTAGTTGTCGACCAAATAGTATCTTTGCGGGCGAGAGACCTACGTCTTGATCAGGTGTGTTTCGGTATTGAAGGAGAGCTCTAGCAAACCTGTCAGTGTTCAATGTACCACGAGGTCCAGTGTTGTCCCTGATCAATCTTTTGGCACTCTTCACACCAAGCTCAGCTCTGGTATTGAAATGTGGGAACGCAACACTGCTGATACGGTGCCTTACTCCCCAATTCTCTAGAAATCGTCTAGTGACATGGGATGTATACTGTGGACCCCCATCGGAAGCTAACTCTACGGGTGTGCCAAACGTGGTGAACAGGGTGCGAAGGGAGTTAATTAAGCCATTCGCGTCATATTTATCTGCCGCACACTGCAAGATGGACAACCATCCGGAATAGCGGTCCACATAGATGAGGTAGTTGTGCCCTACATGACTGAAGAAATCAGAACAAGTGAACTCAAATGGGAATGTGGGTAGTTGAGGGGGTGTAGCAGGTGCTGAGGGCTGGGAGGGTGTGTTTGTGTTGCAGATGACACACCGTTGCTGCTGCTGAACAATGGCTCCATCTATACCCAGCCAGTATATGGACTGTCTTGCCCTGTTTTTCATACCAGCTATTCCTTGATGTGCCGAGTGGAGAGTTTCAAGGATGTCTGCTCGTAGGGAGGATGGTATTGGTATGAGGACCCTGTTCCTGTATGTGAGGATGCCGTTGACTGATGAGAGACAATCTCTTACCTTCCAGTACTCCATCAAGGTGTCTGGCCACAGTACCTGTGACGTCGGAATGCCCTCGGCCATGACGGCACGTAGATGTGTTAGTTGTGGGTCTTGATTTGTAGCCTCAAGTAGTTTTTCCCACGTGATCACCTTCAGACCCGGGTCGTCTTGTATGGCAGCAGCCATTGAGGCCCGTGTTGAGGTGTCGATGTCTACATCATAGCCTGGTTGTGTCTCGTCAACACGAATACCTGCAAGAATTGTGCTTATCAATGACTTGGAACCCACTATACCTCGTTTTGTTGTCTCTGATGGAGATGAGTCACTGGTGGCGGTGATGCCAGGGTAGCGGGAACAGGCGTCCAGTCGCTTGCGCAACTTGCCGGGCACATGGATGATGCTGTATTTGTAGTTTAAAGTTCTTTATTTTAGTTTAAAGAGTCTGGTATTAGGAATGTTTTCCAATTTCATATCACTAAGCACCTTAAGAAGCGGGGCATGGTCTACTGCTATTATCAAATCATCACAGCCAGGGATAAAGTACTTACATTTTTCCAAGGCGTACATAACGACCAGTGTTTCACCTTCTACCGGAGCGTACCGACTCTCTGTGCCTGTTGTAAACCTTGATCCAGCCAACACCATCTTCCATCCCGTACTGCAACATATGGGGCTGCGTTCTGGACAGTCACATGCTTCTGTAATAATAAGAAACCAACACCATCTTTAGACCAGTCCGTGGCCAAGCCTGTGGTTCGACCGATGTCAAAAGTTCTAACGTTATCCACAATCTTGGTAACGATGTCCTTTTTAGTCTTCTCAAACAGGTGTTGTAGGGTGTCACCCCAGTAAAACTGCTGGTTTGGTTTCAGCAGTTCACGGAATGACTGCATGTCCTCTGCTAGCGAAGATGCATATGAGACTTGATTAACGAGACCGAACCAAGAGCGGATGCCACTAATGTTGGTGGGAGCTGGAAAGTTGGAGATGCTAGTTAGTAGTTCATCTGAGGGCCTTATATCACTGGCCATAACCCGAAAGCCTACAAAATCAATTTCGCCCTCTCCAAACACAAATTTTCTAGTGTTGAAAATAATCCCATTTTCACTGCAGCGAGTGATAAACTGCACGGTGTGGTAGAAAGCGGATTCTAGTGTTGCGTCCCATAAGAACGTGTCGTCGATGCACTTCGTTTGTCTCGGGATGTCCTTGATGATCTCGTCAAACCGATGAGTATAACCGTTGCCAGCAGCGATGTATCCTTGTGGCATGGAGCAGTACCAGAACCTTCCCCACGGTGTTGTGAGCGTGGTTGCCTCTCGTGACTTATCGTCGAGTTTGACAGAATGGTATCCATTCCAGGCATCCAATACTGTCCTTTTCGTATTTGCTGGTATAGCCAAGACCTGCTGAAAAGGAGATGGTGTGTGGTGAGTTTGCCTTACCGAAGCAGCGTTAAGTGCCTGAAAGTCTACGGTCCGCCGAGGAGAACCGTCATTCTTGGCCACGTACACAGCCCTGCTGCACCAGGTGGTAGGAGTGCCAACTGGCACTAGTTCAATGACACCAAGTGAAACATCCTTCTCCAAATCTGCCTTGACAGCGTCACGCCAGTGGAGGGGCACGGGGATGGGCGTATGGACACCCACAGGTTTAGCATCTGGCTTGAGGTGAATCACTAGGGACGGGCCATGCATAAGGGGGAGAGGCTGGTGTGGACATGTATTGAAAGCACTAGACTTGTACCGGTCAAGAATCCATTGCTGTAGTCTCTGCCTGTTGTCCACGGTGGCGGGAAATGGCAGAGTGGTTGGCGGTGGCGGGGGTGGAGATCTTACCGGGCACCCGCACGCTGCTACAGTGTTGGCCGTATTCACATCAGTCTGTAGGTGGGCTGAAAACGAGCGTTTCTCGCAAGTATTAAGGGGGAACGATTCTTGGACAATCTGTAGTTGGATACATGCTCTAGCACTCAGAAACAGCCCCTGAATTCTGCTGGATAGGTAACAGAGTTGCCGAGATTGGACGCCATTATAATAAATTTGTATGAAGTATGTTCCCAAAATATGTAACTCACTATTGTCTGCAGTAAATATCCTGTGACTCGTAGGGAGAAGTTGGTCAGGGAACATGCTGAGGGTGTGCAGCAGGTCCGGGCCTGAAGTAATGGTCTGAGCACACGTGTCCGTGTAGGCGACCACTGGTTTGCTTGTTTTAGCCCACTCTACAGGTAAAGTTGAGTGCCTGTACCTTTGATGAGCCTCTTTGTCGACATCAATGAGTACTTGAATGCGTGGGAGGGCATCTGGGGCACAGCTGATCCAACCACTGTTCGCAACGAACTCCTTGTGGCCAATACGGGTGGCAGCCGAAGGGTCGTGGTGTGCCTTGCTGCTGGTGTGCATGAAGGCTGACCAGCTTTCCTCACTCGGTAACGATGGTATGGCACTGGTTCGAGATATTGTATTTTGAATGACCGGTGACTTACACACTGATGCAAAATGATTAAGTTTACGGCACTTGTTACAACTCTTTCCCCACGCTGGGCAGTGCGTAGCGCGAGGCCTGTCGGTGCCTGGACCAGGAAACCAGGAACCACATCCCCGACACTAGAAACCTCTGGGAAGAGGTACTGGTTCTCGCGAATGCAGTGTGATTTTGTCATTACATTTTTTCTGTTGGTATGCCGATTGAACACCCAGGTGACTAGCAGCTGGGGAATTGAAGTATGCCTGACTGCAAATACCGGCCTCCTTACACATAATGAACTGCACTATTTGATCGTGTGTCACTACCTTATCACCAGACGCCAGGATGTCTTGTTGAATGTCCGTGTTCTCAATGCCTATGATAATTTGGTCCGTAACTATATCCTGAGAATAATCATTCACAGTATCACAGTGATTGCATTTCAAATGGTAGTCACACAATGAAGCTTGTCCTTTAAGCCTCGATACGAAAGCACAACTAGGTTGTCCACGTTCCTGTTTCATGTTCCACAAGGTACTTCTGTTGACAAGTTTATTTGAATCACGAACTGCGAGTTCCCTTATGTGCTTTATCAGGGTTGTTTCATCCATGCTGTACAGGTTCTGTCCGTGCATATGGAACATGTCCCTCCTGAAGCTCTCTGTACATGCGTACAGAAGCTGGTCGACCGCTGCATTACCGGAGAGACCTGTAGTACGTTTATACATGTTCCATTCACCAAGAAAGAACTGCCAGCTGCCGTCAGTCATACCACTGTCAACTTCGGGACGCGTAGCCTTTTTCATGGGGGTTTTATACACGTCACTAGGGGAATCACTGTGCGACAGCCTTGTTGCCGTGGTGGCTACTGATACCGCACTACTCATAATCTGTTGCAGCAGATCTGGAGTGATGGTTACAGTCTGTTGTGGAGACTGCGCCTCGCTTTGCGAATCGTCATCCGGCATGTTCAATGATGTGGTGGCGAAGGTAGCTGTAGGTAACCGTTGCCGACTTGATGCGTAGGGTGGCCCAAATTTGTCACGGGCACACGAACTCACTGCGCCATAAACAAATTCATTGTTTATTTCCCATTTATTTCAATTAATAACCGACACCAATTAACAAGGTAGTATAGTCCTCAAACACCCAGCGTGCATGTGGGTGAGCAGCAACAGCGTAAGATACCCGGTCCCTCAGTCAATACACAGTGTGCCAGCGTGGGTGAGCGGCAGCAGAGTCGGGTGTGGATGATGACAAACGCTGACTGCCGATCCCTCCTGCCACTAGCTTGAAGTGAACTCTGGGTCGACTCCTTGATCCTCGTTGCTCATTCGAACCTCTGCAGTATAGGCTGAAGTACCATTTACTAATATAACTTTTTATTTCCTCCGTCATGTCATTGATGTAAATTATGAACATTAGTGGTGTCAACACTGATCCTTGTGGTACCCCACTAAATACCTTTCTCCATTCAGACTTTTCATCCTTCACTACTGTTCTCATTTCTCTTCTTCTCAGATAACTTTCCAGCCAGGCTTTGATCATCCCTGTGATTCCTCCTATATATTCCAATTTCCAAAGTAGTCTGTCATGTGGAACTTTATCAAATGCCTTTTTAAGATCTAGATATACACAGTCTGCCCATCCATCTCTTTCCTGTGTTATATCAATTACTCTTGGGTAAAAGCTTATTAAGTTGGTCACACATGATCTCCTTTTCCTAAAACCATACTGCCGGTCTGTTATTATACCTTTATTTTCTAAGTATTCCGTCCATTGCTTCTTTATTATTTTCTCACATATCTTGCATACTGTGCTAGTCAATGACACTGGTCTATAATTTAGTGGTTCATCCTTCTTTCCATTTTTGTATATTGGCACTATATCTGCTCTCTTCAACCCCTTTGGCTCCTTTCCCGTTGCTAATGAGCACTTTATTATACCATATACTGGTTCAACCAACTGCTTTCTGCACTCTTTTAAAACATAACCCGACACTCCGTCTGGTCCTATTGCTTTCCCCTCCTCCAATTCCTTCAACAATTCACAAAATTCCTCCTTCTCTATTTTTATTTTCCACTCCTTGCAGACTTTTTTTCATTCCTTGCGGATCGTTAAATTTTTATTCTTTTGTGAATACTTGCTGAAAGTTTTTATTTAAAATTTCGCTCATTATTTTTATATCTTTATGTATCATATTTCCTTCTTTCAGTCTCTCTACTTTGTCCTTATACTCGATTCTTCCATTGATAAATCTGTAGAACAGTTTGGGTTCTTCCTTACACTTTTCAGCTATATCCTTCTCATAACTCTTCTCTTCCTCTCTCCTTATGCACATATATTCATTTCTTGCTAATTTATAGTCGTCTTTATTTCTTTGTGTCCGATTTTTCTTTACTTTTTTCCATGCCTCATCCCTTATTCTCCTTGCCCTTTCACATCTTCCATTAAACCATTCTTTCTTTCCCTTTTCTCTTGGTGTATATAGTGGATAATGTTTTTCAACTCCTTTCTCATAATATATGCTCAGAAAAATGTTGTATTTCACTTGCACATCGGTCACTCCTTTCATTTCTTCCCAGTCAATTTCTTCAAAGTATTTTTTTCAGTTCTTCCATGTTAGTTTTCCCAAAGTCTCTTCTGCTCCTTTTGTACAATTCATCTTCCTCCTTTATTTCCTCTTTTGTCTCCATTTCTAAGATTATATGGTCACTTTTTTCGATGGGACACCCATAATTTATCTAATTTGCTAGGTTTAGACGTTTTGTTAATACTAGGTCAAGTCTTGCTGGTTCTTCATCTCTCCTATATCTTGTGTTTTCTGTCACCCATTGAGTCATCGTGTTTTCCATACTCAGTTTCATCAATCTATCCCACCTAGTATTTTCATTTCCTCCTTCAAATGTCTTGCATTTTACTTCCTTGCAGTTAAAATCTCCAGCCAGCAGTCTCATTTTACTATTCTTGATTAATTTGTTTAAGTATTTCAAGGTGTCTTCCAATACTTTCTCATGTTCTTCCTTGTTCCAGGTATCTGTTCTGGGTGGTACATAGGTTGCCACTATAGTCTGTGTTTCTCTATTTCTGACTTATATTTGCACACTCACTATTTCAGCTCTTCCTTCTCCATACTCCACTTTTCTTACTTTCACCCCTAATTGTGTCAGTATCATAACTCCACCACCTCTTCTACCACTTCTGTCCCTTCTCCACATGTTGTATTTATTGTGTATCATCACTTGGTCATCTTCTACTAATTTAGTTTCTGTTAGACACACCACGTCTGGATCTTTATTTAATAAATAATCTCTTAGTTCCAGCCTTCTTGGTATTTCTGAAGAAGAAAGGAAAAAGTTGAAAGAAATACAAGAAGTAAAACAGAGAAATGAAGGAAGAATGGAGAAAGAAAAAACAACTTTTTTTGGAGGGTACATCTATGTTTGTGTACATCCTTTTCTTGACTTCATTTTTCCTCACCCCATTTTCCTTTAGTCTGTTTTCTTTATAGACCACTTCCTCACCCTGTTGTTTAGTAGCCTCCAACAAAAAGTTGTTTCTTCTTTCTCCGTTCTTCCTTCATTTCTCTGTTTGACTTCTTGTATTTCTTTCAACTTTTTCCTTTCTTCTTCATTCATTGCTTTATATATACACTTCTCTGAACTCCACAGTTGACCTCAGCCTGAAGGCTCTCTCCAGGATTTGTTCTGTTGCCGTCTGTGATTTCAATCTTAGTTTTATCGGTCTTTCTTTGCCTTCTTGCATGAGGTCCCAATCTTACTACTTCTTCCACTTCATCTACAAATCTTGCCTCTTCTTCCTCATCATTAAGTTTCATCAAAACGTCCTTTACCGTTTTTACTTCTTCACTTTCTCTGTTTAATCTAAACAAGATATTCTTCTCCTTCAGTTCAAAAATAATAACACATTTTTTGTTCGCTACTACATCCCTTATTAAATTTTCATTATGCTTCAAAACTTTTATTACTTCTTTCTTAACATGTTCACTTTGCTCTTTCTTTTGTTGTTCTATAACTTCTTTAAAGTCTACTTTGGCTTTCTCTTTTTCTTCTTTCCAGTTATTCACTCCTCCCTTCATCACAGTTTCCACTTGCTCCTTGACCATTTTTCTCTATTCTCACATTTTGCTTTAAGTTCATTATTCTCTTTTTTCAATTTCTCCATTTCGTTTTTTAACTCTTCTTTTTCCTCTACACTTTGCTTTTCCTTTCTTTTCAGTTCATTTAATTTTACTTTCAGTCCTTCCATTTCATATAAAAAGAAACAGCAGCACTCGAGCTTGATCTTGAGCTCGTGATATTACACTACTTTATTCATTTTAATAACTTTTTACACTTTTTGTCATTTATACGGTTTTCAATGATGCAGATAGGATGTGTGGGCGCCCACAAGGCTCGTGGCTGGGGCAAGTTGATGTTTCTTGTCAAGAGTTGCATGGTATGGGAAAGGAGCCTGCATGGGGACTCGCGTGTGGTGACCCCCGGAAGTGGTGGGGTAGGGTGGGCGAGGCGACGCGCCCCCAGGCGTATGCCCCCAATGATTGATTGATTGATGCATGATGCTTGTGCAGGTGTGGAAAGGAAATACAGAAATGAATGAGTAGGCCAACTGCATGTATATACATATGTAATGAAAATGCTAAAAAGGAACTTCAAATGATCAGAAAAACAAGTGAGTTTATAAAATCTAGCCAGATGTAAATGTGAGCAAAATATGTTAGCAAAGGCAAAATTTCTTTTTAGCTGTTTTTTTGTTCAGTTTTTTTTGAGCACTAGTTCAATACTTATGAATATTACAAACATTGCAACACCTTCAGGTCCGACAGTACCGCATCAAGCCTCTGTCTCTCCACTCACGCATCCACTCCTTTGACCCCAACCGTCCCTACAATGTGCTCACCCTTAAGGGGCAGTTCACATTCCCAGAGATACACTCCTGGGTTGTATTCTGCCTGCCTGAGCTGCCTGAGAGGACGCCAACAGGAGAACAAGCTGAATTTACCTTTGTCTCCACCTTCCTTGAAACACAGGTATTGAACAGAAATTAGTTTTATTTATTTTGTAATTTTCCCATTGGCAATTAACATACCTTATTACAGTATCTTGTATGTTATATGTACCTAGGAAACTGAACCATAAATTCATCTTGGTAAATGCATATGGATAATTGAATAAGTTAATTTGTATGGTACATATTTTTTTTTCAACAAAAAATGCAGATCTAAATCAGCTTTCAAATATGTATGGGACATAAAACTAGCTCCTATTCGGGTCGTGATGGATGCATAGGTTGGAGTGAGTGTTATGAATGAATGGAACAGTGTTATAGATGGAGTAAAGAGGTATCTCAGAAGGTTGGATGGAGTTGTTGACATTTGTAAACTTTGCACATAATATTTTTTAATAAACATTTTCACTATTCTACATTACAAATGTAATATGATGATTTTGTGTAATGTTATTTAATAAAATTAGCAAAAGTTACCCATATTACATATGATACACTGAAAGACATACGCTCATCCTGTAGTCAGAATGACTTTGTATAAGTTACCCCGTGCTTATGACTCTCTCTCTCTCTCTCTCTCCTCTCTCTCTCTTCTCTCTCTCTCCTCTCTCTCTCTCTCTCTCTCTCTCCTCTCTCTCTCCTCTCTCTCTCTCTCTCTCTCTCTCTCTCTCTCTCTCTCTCTCTCTCTCTCTCTCTCTCTCTCTCTCTCTCTCTCTCTCTCTCTCTCTCTCTCTCTCTCTCTCTCTCTCTCTCTCTCTCTCTCTCTCTCTCTCTCTCTCTCTCTCTCTCTCTCTCTCTCTCTCTCTCTCTCTCTCTCTCTCTCTCTCTCTCTCTCTCTCTCTCTCTCTCTCTCTCTCTCTCTCTCTCTCTCTCTCTCTCTCCTCTCTCTCTCTCTCTCTCCTCTCTCTCTCTCTCTCTCTCTCTCTCTCTCTCTCTCTCCTCTCTCTCCTCTCTCTCTCCTCTCTCTCTCTCTCTCTCTCTCTCTCTCTCTCTCTCTCTCTCTCTCTCTCCTCTCTCTCTCTCTTTTTTTTCTGACCTAAGGTTATCACCTTTCAATTAATCATTTACTTTGCTGATAAAATTAGACACATGCAAATCATTACAAAGCTGTTAGTGATAGATTGCTAATACTTTGCACAATATGTGTTCCAATTTGAAGAAAAAAAGTCTTAAAGGAAACCGCTGAAGGCTGTCGCTTTTATTTATCAAGACATGTTTGTCAGGGACAAGGGAAGCACAAGAGGACACAAAAAAAAAGCTGAAAAAGACGAGATGCATGAAGAATATTAAGAAATACAGTTTTCCAAACCGGAGGATTGATCTATGGAATGACCTGGATAGCAATATAGTAAATGCAGAGTGTATCTCTGAGTTTAAGGATAAACTTGACCAACTGAGATACGGAGATGGGACCCCACGACTGTAGCTCATTTCCCGAATATCACAACTAGGTAAATACATAGATCATTGGCTCAATGGATAAGAGTTTGATGCCACTTTGTGGTCCTGCGCTTGTGCCCTTCTCAAGGTTTATAATTTTTCACTGAAAAAAGTAGGCAGTTAGTTCCCCTTAAGCAAGAGTGTTTATGGTGTGTGAGGTCCCAGCTTTACCCAGAGATCAGTCTTATGAGCTCTAAGCTCCTTCCCAGGAAGGTGATAGCTGGTGGTCACAAGTCTAGCACGTGATCGAGACATATATGTGAATATGTAACACACACATGTGGGGAGCTGGCTACCACACACCACACTAATGAATTTGCTCCCGCTACATCCTGTTCTCCAGATTTTTCTGTTCTCTTATTTTATTTTGATTTATTTTCTAATGGATCCCTGGACTGTACATTACTGTGATCAGACAAATGCTTATATATTAAACATCATGCTGCTTCTTAATAGATTGGGAAGATTGTTTGAAAGCCTTTCTTGTAATGACTACATGTACTGTCTTTGTTTTGTAAACACACTTCATAAGAATTTTTTTTATGAATTCTTATGAAAAGTGTAGAATTAATTATGTGTGATATTTCTGTCAACAGTTACATTGTGTATATGGTGCAAAGGATGCAGTCTTTAAGTCGGATAATATCTCAACCATTTCCATCCTGAAAGATGTGCTCACCAAGGAGGCTACACGAAAAAAAGTATGATCTTTCTCCCCTGTAGTAATTTGAATTTCTGATATTACTTTACATTTAATGTTTGAATTTCTCTTCTATAGCTATGATGCCTCATTCCCTCTAGGAGGGCACCTGAAGGGGGTGGCCTTGTCATAAAAGCTTTTACCTCTCCCTATCCAAACACTCTCCTCACCTGTGCAAACCCTTTTACTTCTTTCCCCCATATTTCGTTACCCTATACTTTCCACCTTCCTGGTGCTCTACCTCTCTTAAAGTAATCGTCCAGACCCATTTTTTTTTGCATAAATATGTTGGATGTTCATTCAAAACACCTAATCCACAAAAAATAAAGCTGGTTACCTACCCCACACAACATTATCACTTGTGAGTGTTATGCATGTTTTATGTTTAATTAATGTGCAGGTATGTTATTTTGTGTGCTATTTTCTCTTTCAGAATGCTTTTTCTACAGAATAGGTAGTACAGTGTGGGTAATATAGACGCTGTGTGTTTGTTGTGTTTGCTATACAGGGAGGTCCCGAAGATACGAGCAGTTAGGTTCCACCTGGTATACTCGTAAAGCGAAATCTCGTATAACGAAACACATAACTAATGGTAAAATATAGGTTTGGTTCCAGGACCCTATCAATTAAAAAAAATAAAATAAAATAAAGACATGTTTTTCAAGCTAAAATAAACTATAGCAAACACAACAAACACACAGCGTCTATATTACCCACACTGTACTAGCTATTCTGTAGAAAAAGCATTCTGAAAGAGAAAATAGCACACAAAATAACATAATTGCACATTAATTAAACATAAAACATGCATAACAAGCAAAAAAGACGTAATGTAGGGAACGCAGCGTGATACAAGAGAAGGTAGTGTAGCGGTCCCAAGGTTAGGGCTGCACACCTGCTAATTACCCCTAAAGGTCAGGCCCCGCCATATGCTTAATTACCCTTCAGGTAATGCCTTGCTAGGGATGACCTGCCGCGCCATATGCTTAATTACCCTTCAGGTCACAGCTTCCTAGGGGTGACCTCACTGGGGTCAACCAAATTCCCCTTTGTCCAGCCTGGGAGTGGTAGGGCACGCATTTTGAACTTGATAATTTTACTCACCCCAGTTTGAATGTCGTAGCATTGGATTTTCGATCTCGTATATTGAAAATAGACCCTAATTTACACATCTCGTATCATCGGATTCTCGTATACCGAATGCTCGTATAACGGGACCTCCCTGTATATGCCATATCGCAAAATAAATCCATCAGAAACACCCAAAATTCTTCAAGTACTATATTTATTTCTAATTTTACGTGTATTTGTATTAGCGCGGGGCTGGGAGGCCGCCTGCCGTGACGTCACCGAGCCGTGGTGCATCGTCTGCTGGGCGCCAGTTGTGTTTTGAGAGCCCGGGGAATTTACAGATTTTGATTGCGGCTCATTTAAAAACGGGTGACTGGATGCAAAAAGTGACAACATATTGTTGATATACTAGATAATGGCTATGTTTTGACTGCATTAAATCAGGAATGATGAAATGGTCTGGACGATTACTTTAATAGGACCCTTGATCTCACTCACGTGAACTTTGCTCATTATAAACTCTTCTCCCTTCATTTCAATATACAGTAAAACCCTTATAACTCGGCACTGTATAACTTGGAATTTGATATAACTCGGCATGGCAAAGACAAGGGTGTTTTTTTTTTTTTTTTTTTTTTTTTTTTTTTTTTTTTTTTTTTTTTTTTTTTTTTTACTACCCACACCTATGCCTATAGCGCGTGAGCTACAGGGGTGGGATGGTAGGCCCTGGAGGCTCACTCGAGGGCCGTGATGGTTGGCCCTCGCCCGTGGTGGCGCAGGCAGGATTCTTATAGTGACACCTGTGATTAGAGGCTCATGCCGCCCCCCTGTGTCCTCCCATGCACTTGCAGTCGAAGGTAGAGTTAATGGACAGGGCATAGTGTTGCAGTAACTAAGTGCTCAAGTGATGTAAAATTAAGTTGTACAGGTACAGTACTGTATACAATACAGTCCAGAGTTGTGATTATAAAGTGATTAAAGTAATACCAGTGTTAAAATGCGACCGAGTCCCCCTAACATCTTCTACATGTTACAACAAGGCTCCCCTCTCATTGGATTACATGCCTGCTGCTACCGTTCACTGGTAAATGTAGTTTTTATGCTTTTACAGTACTGTATTTTATTTTGATTTATTCTTAATTTTTTTAAATATTTTTTTTTTTTTTTTTTTTTTTTTTTACCCATATCAGAGGAGGACATTGCATAACTCGGCACATTGAATAACTCGGCAAGGGCCAGAGCCCCTATCGTGCCGAGTTATAAGGCTTTTACTGTACAGTCAAACCTCGATATAGCGGACTAAAGGGGGGGAGGAGTGGTCCGTTAAAGCCGAAATTGTCCGTTATAGCGAGGGCATTTTCCCAAGGGTGGAAAAATATAGGGAAAAAATGGAAAAATTGTGAAATAAATGAGAAATAATCACAAACACAACCAGACTGTGTAGCTATGTTGGGAGGTAAACAGTGACTGGCACTACATGCTGAATTTGGTCCGCTCCTACACGTGAAATAAATGAGAAATAATAAAAAATACAACCAGACCGTGTAGCTAGTCAAGCTCAAGCTCTAGTGAAAGTTAAACAAATTACTACGAGCCAGATTCAGCCGTGGCTTCTAAAGGTATTGCTTATTATCATGACTAATGCTCATTATTATATATATTATATGGTTGTGAAGTGCAGTTCTATACACGTGTCACTATTTAGGTCAGTGTAGCACTGCGTGTCACCTTAGATAAGGGTGATTTAGGGTGTTGAGGTGACGGGGAGACGTAGCAGCGGCCACACCATAACACTAATAGTCACTATTTTAAACAATACACACCTTCTACCACTAAATCACTAGCAACACAGGCTCCTTCCTTATAATATTATATCTTAATATGTGATATATCAAAACTCCTTAAAACCCAAGCATTCCAAAGTAAAAGGAGAAAATAATATAATTATGTTGAGTTGACAATTCGAGCGGCGTTAAGCGGTCTAATATGAAGAAAAAAAGAAAGAAAAAAAAGTCACGCAAATGGAGTCCATTACATCCGAAGTCCGTTACATCGAGGTCTGTTATATCGAGGTTTGACTGTTTTATTATATATATATATATATATATATATATATATATATATATATATATATATATATATATATATATATATATATATTATATATATATATATATATATAATATATATAATATATATATGTATAAATATATATATATATAATATTTTATATATATATATATATATATATATTTTATTTTTATTTTTTTATACAATGCAAAGGATTGGCCAAGGGAAAAAAAGGTAACAAAAAAAAGCTGCTTAGTTGCCAGTCCCTGTGTCCCATTATGGCCAAACCATCTCAAATTATTACATACACGGCCACCTCGATTTACGAATGGGTTACGTTCCTGAAAAACTGTTGAATTGAATTCGTATCGAATCTATTTTCCTATTTCCTAATTGAATCTTCCTGAACATAA
>JACEEZ010004263.1:0-32077 GCA_016584305.1 Chionoecetes opilio | reverse complement strand
AGATTTACTTTTTTGAATTTCCTTTTTTCCTGAGATAATGCTTTAATAGAGAAGCTCATTATTTTTTTGTCTTCCATTTCCTACAGGTATGATTACGGACTTATACATTGACAAACATAAGTTCAAAGGAATTAATGTCAAGAGTCGTGTCCCCCAACTTTTAGAAATATTGGACAACTATGGTAATCTTAACATCCAGCACCTTACAAACTTCTTTCAAGCACAGTAGAGGACCTGTGGTAAGCTGGAGTCAAAATTGAAGCAATTTGTACTCTATTCAGTTTCTGTTTCTTTGAGCTTTTCTTGATACAAGGATGATTATATATATGATTATGATTATATAGTGATGGATCGAGTAGTCGCTTTTTCACAACCGCGACTGCGGTTGTGTTTGCGGTTGTCAAATTTTCTACAACCGCGGTTGTGGTTATCAGACTTATGACAACCGCTGTTGCAGTTGCAGTTGCAGTTGTCATATACAGTCAAACCTCGATATAGCGGACTAAAGGGGGGGAGGAGTAGTCCATTAAAGCCGATTGTCCGTTATAGCGAGGGCATTTTCCCAAGGGTGGAAAAATATAGGGAAAAAATGGAAAATTTGTGAAATAAATGAGAAATAATCACAAACACAACCAGACTGTGTAGCTATGTTGGGAGGTAAACAGTGACTGGCACTACATGCTGAATTTGGTCCGCTCCTACACGTGAAATAAATGAGAAATAATCACAACACAACGACCGTGAGCTAGTCAAGCTCAAGCTCTAGTGAAAGGTAAACAAATTACTACGAGCCAGATTCAGCCGTGGCTTCCAAAGGTATTGCTTATTATCATGACTAATGCTCATTATTATATATATTATATGGTTATGAAGTGCAGTTCTATACACCGTCACTATTTAGGTCAGTGTAGCACTGCGTGTCACCTTAGATAAGGGTGATTTGGGGTGTTAAGGTGACAAGGAGACGTAGCAGCGGCCACGCCATAACACTAATAGTCACTATTTTAAACAGTACACACCTTCTACGTGTACCACTAAATCACTAGCAACACAGGCTCCTTCCTTATAATATTATATCTTAATATGTGATACATCAAAACTCCTTAAAACCCAAGCATTCCAAAGTAAAATGAGAAAATAATACAATTATGTTGAGTTGACAATTCGAGCGGCGATAAGCGGTCTGATATGAAGAAAAAAGAAAAGAAAAAAAAGTCACGCAAATGGAGTCCGTTATATCTGAAGTCCGTTACATCGAGGTCCTTTATATCGAGGT
This sequence comes from Chionoecetes opilio, assembly GCA_016584305.1. Classification (NCBI taxonomy): domain Eukaryota; kingdom Metazoa; phylum Arthropoda; class Malacostraca; order Decapoda; family Majidae; genus Chionoecetes; species Chionoecetes opilio. The sequence continues at coordinate 30,801 of JACEEZ010004263.1, read as the reverse complement.
TTGACTGTACTAGGAAAAATGCGTAAATATTAATTGGAATATTACGTTATAGTGCGATTTAGCCACACTTGGTACATAATATATACTAAATACCTTATGTTGAACACAAGTTTTGCAACACACAAATAGCTGTAAATTATATGTACTGTCAATAAATGAAGTATATTCTAAACTTATTTAATATATAAACTACGAGTTTAAAGGCGTTTTCTGCGGGGGAGCAAGAAAGATTTTCACTTGCAAGCGGTCACTTTTCTCTTGCTGTATCCCCGCAGAAAACGCTCACTGTCGCTTGCTCCATGAGAAGGCGACACGGCGGCTGAGATGTAAGCAAAACCAAGATGAAATGACTATTTGACCCTCTAGATATTTTCACACTGGGACGTATCCTATACCGACATAGTCAGAAAAGTGTGCAGATTCAGGAAGCGTGCTTAGAAATTTAATGTTATCATAAGTAGCCGAGCAATGAGGAGTTGAAGCCAAATAAATGGGAGAAAATGTTTATGCACTGTTTTACTTAACCGTTGCTTTTGTATACTTGTACTTACATTACAGTTATAAATTTATACTAATGCGATGCAAAATTTCATCAGGAAGCCAATAGTAGTCTCAGTTTTTCTTAATATCCAATGGTATTGTCAGCAAATCGGGTAAGAGTGATGTGTGTGAAGTTGTTGATTTTGGATCAAGTCACACATTCCAGTCTTTAATTCCTGCTGTTCTGCTGTAAACAATGTTGGAATGCATATAAAGCAATGTATATATACAGCTGTGATGATTATATTATCCTTAATTACACGCCGCAACCTCCCTTATTTGATTTATACTTTTATGATAAGATATTAAAATAAGAAAGAGTGATTGATTTTGTCGCAAGTACACTGTTGTTATTATTTTATTGAAGCAGAAAGCATCGCCACGTCAGCCAAATGCTGATGTGCTTCACTGACCTACTGCTCTTGCTCAGCAAGAGTTTCTCTTGCCGGTCGGGCAAGTATCTTCTCAGGATGATTGAACAGCAAGCGAAATTTGAGCAAGTGGGGAGGCGTTGGCCGAGTGGTTAGTGTCTTTTAGTGCTGAACTCAATGTCCTGAGTTCGAATCCTGCCAGGGGCAACTCTTTCAAGAGCCTGGTAGGGGAGCAGAAGGTCCCGAGTTCAAGTCTCACCAAGGAGCAACTGTCAAATCCATCGTCGAGTGGCCGAAGCAATCCACATGCAGCGTATACCTGTCTGCCGATTGTGAGTGTGATGGTGGACCTCTAGGGGCTGCATGCGCATAAATTGAAGAACCGAACATCACAGAAAATGGGATCTTCACCTGAGACCACAGGTGTCACTATAAAAATCCAACTTGCGCCACCAACGGGCGAGATCGACCAACATCAAGACTCTCCATAAGCCTACAGGCGCTATAGGCTACAACGAAAAAACGAAAGCAAATATAGTGATTTTTTTCTTCTTCGAATATAACTTCTTAATTTAAAAATTTCGAATATAACTTCACCCCTTCCCCCCAATTGATTCGTTATAGTGAGGTTTACTGTATATAATATATATATATATATATATATATATATTATATATAATATAATATCATATATATAATCATATACACAAACCTCGTTTTCCCGGACTAATAGGAGGGATCACTGGTCCAGAACATAAAAGTCCGGAATCGCAACAGTCTGATGCCATTACCCCCCGCGACGTTTACCTACTCTAGTATTTACTGTCCGGCAAACCGCCAATATCAACTACCCCGCCGCGGACTTTTATGTCCGCTGAGCATGCGCACCTGGCGGGAGGCAGTGAAAGTGTTCAATATGTCTCAAGAGACGTCCTGCACCAAGACAGTGGGGGTCAGGGACTAACAGAGGCTTTTGCAGTGACCGTGAGTGTCAGTGCCCAAATGTAAACAATACGACCGCTGAGCATGCTGCACCTGGCGGGAGGCAGCAGAAGTATTCAATAGCCCTCAGAGAGTTTCCTGCACCGGGGGCCCAAGTGCTTTCAGTGGACTAACGGAGGCTGTGCAGTGAACCGTGAGTGTTGTGTGCCCAAATGTAAACAATACGACCGCTGAGCATGCTGCCGCCTGGCGGAAATGCAGCAGAAAGTGCTCAATAGTTTCAAGAGACGTTCCTGCACCAGGGCAGTGAGGGTCAGGGGACTAACGGAGGCGGTGCAGGTGAACCGTGAGTCGTGTGCCCAAATGTAAAATACGACGCTGAGCATGCTGCCACCTGCAGGAGGCAGCAGAAAGTGTTCAATAGTATCAAGAGACGTCCCGGCACCAGGGGCGTGGGGTCAGGGAACTAACGGAGGCGGTGCAGGTGAACCGTGAGTGTCGTGTGCCAATGTAACTACAACCGCTGAGCATGCTGCCCCCTGGCGGGAGGCAGCAGGAAGGTTCAATAGTATCAAGATTTCCTGCACCAGGCAGTGGAGTCAGGGGACTGAATGAGGCTGTGCAATGAAAACAGTGAGTGTCGTGTCCCCAAATGTAAACAATACGACCGCTGAGCATGCTGCCACCTGGCGGGAGGCACGGACACTGACCAGGGGTGTTCAATTCTTCTCATTATAATCAGAGAAGCACCAAAAGGTGTAACTCCTGCGAGGGTATGGAATGTACTCTATAAACTAATGCACGTATATATTTAGTAAGAGATGTTACTAAGGGGAGGGTCTGGAGTGAACTGAATCTCCGTGAGCGGGCGGCGGCGATCGTCACCAATACCTATAGCCACGTGTACACGCAGGATAAGAGCAAATATTAGGACGTCGACCAATAGCCAGTCGCTCCAGTCAAAGGTGATAAAATAAAGGTGCAAATGGTTAATACCACTGGGAATGTTCATTTGTAATATCCCAGTACTTATCGTTTACTTAGATTACCTTAATTAATACCCATTACCATTATAATTATATATATACATCCCAGGTCTCACCCTATGATGAGCGAACAATCCTCCCTCACAGGGGGGGGGGGGGGACAAAACCATCACTCTACCAATTATTGAGAGGGTGGTTGGTGGATAATTTCCACAACTGGGGGCCGGCGAAAACTGAAATTCCGCTTCAAGTGACATCACCCCAGGCCACATAGCGCCGGAACATTTGTATAGTGGTTTCGGCACTTTGGTCTTTGACTAATTTCAAATTAATAGTCCTGATAGAGGTACAAGTGAATATGCAGACATATACTTGATTGGGAGGAGAGTTATCTCCGGAAATTATAACATCCCCAGTATAGTCATCACCATTGACCTCAAATGGTTTTTGGAGCTTCAATCATTCAGCGGGAAGTTCTGGGGGACCTAGAAAGGCGACTAGTCTACCTTCATATCTATTATATGTAATGAGAGATTTGAGGTAATATTTGACTGCCTGTCTACCATGATGTATCCAAAATTGTGTCCTGATATCGGCTAATATTGTAGCCATTCCGCCATGTAATGAGTTCCTATGATATTCTTCCACCAACAATTTAGTAATAGGATGGTGTTTGGGAATTAGTATGGGATGGCAGGTGGTATTTGGAAGATCAGCTTTCAAATTTCACCTTCAACACCTACCGTATTTGCCGGCGCATAAGACACACCTCCGCATAAGACGCACCCCTATTTTACAAAGAGGTTTTGAGAAGAAAAAAAATATTGGTGTTTTTGAGGGACATTTTTTTTTTCTCGTAAAATGATCAAGTTATTAAAAAAAAAAAAAAGGATTTGTAGGGGAAAGCAAATAATTATAATTATGAGCATGTACCTAAATACAATATTCACAGTGCAGTGAATGTGAATGAAAAATTATACTAGTTAAAATGTAAAGAGAATGACAGGGTAACCAAAATCGGGCATAAATCATAATATATTGCAGATGCCCCCACGAATTGATATTCTAATATTTTGCTACCTATGACATATAGCTTAGATTTAATGTTGTAGGTATGCTTTTGTTGCTTTTCTGCTATGTGTTTAGACTTTTTTGAAAATTTGCAGTATAGATATTGGTATTATTTTGGTAGTAGGCTTTCAAAAGTCCTAGGACTCTTACCGACACCATCGTGTAGCTTTCTTCATTATGAGTATTTTGAACCCCATTTCCCATGGCGCAATTGAATAATAATGGCATTACACGCAGTACCGAAAATCTACCGTTACTTCAGCCAGAAAGTTGTGTTAGGTTAAATCAGTTTAGGTTAGGTTAGAGGTGAGATTTGGTTTAGTAACAGATGATATAGAGAAATAACGAAAATTACCAATAATATGGCAGTGTGTAGCGTAGCAATGTTTGCGGGGCGGACCTGGAGGGGCAGGTTGCCTCCCCCACATACACACATGTAAACAAACATTGATTTCCGACAAAACGAGAGCCAGATTAATTCAAAACACATCAAAACTATTCAGGAGGACTTAAGTTTCGGCCTCGAAATTGGTGGTTGTCCAATAACAAAAATTCACGAACATATTTAGATAACACTGTAAATTAACCATCTCTACCTTGTTGTTATCGTTGTAATTGTTGAAGGGCACCTTTGTCGGGATCGACGATATTTGCACTGGTTTACACCTATGAATCTATCACAGTTGCGAGGGTTGATTAGTCTTCTTCAGGAAGGTACAGGTGAAGGCTGATTCACACTGAAATCACGGCAGCGTTCCGTCAGCCGTGCCTTGTATTCACACTATTCGTCACGGTTCCGTCATTTTCGGCAGTTCCTGCTCACCCTCTAAGCAGACATGGTGCCTCAGAGGCTATGCTTGAAGAAATTTGCATTAATAGCACTTCTGTCGGATGAAGAAGAGGAGTTGAACTCTAAAAGACATTGTTTTGGGTACATAAAGCCTTGAGAAAACGACAATTATCAGCACGGCACAGTCTCATTACGTTAAAATATTCTTCCCCCAGAAACCGTTACGTGATAGGACAGTGATGTATTGGAGCCGTGACGGCGGCGCACCGTTGAGTGTAACACGTCTATTTGTTTGAATGTAAGAAATTCTAACGGATGTGATGAGACGGTGCCCTGTCACTAATTTCACCATGATGGTATGGTGTGATTCGGCCTTGAGGCGGACGGTGTGGCGCCGTGAGGGGTCTTGGTCTTGGTGTACCGTGTGGAAGACTTTTTTCCCTTCTACAGGTACCATTGCAGTCTTTTTACTAGCACTTTCATACAGTTTCCTTATCCGTAGAGGTACAGGGGTGAGGATTGAGGGGTCGAGGTGGTACAAACGCCTATGCTGTCTCCTATCCCACCTTGCTTACCACTGTAGCGGCGCTAACACACACATGCACATACACACCTGCATCGGCTTAGGCCACCCCCCTGTCTGGGACCAGGATTAGAGGTCCGAGGGTGACCTGACGCTGACCTGACTTGTCCTCGCCGACACAACTGCAACACCAGCCAGGTAATTCAAGCAGCCAAATGACACACAGAGACACACACGCCACGCACCTCGCGCACCTCTTGTCCCCACTTTGTACAATGACTCGCTGTCAAATAAACTACAAAGCCACGATGCCTTTTCTCCATCCTTGTGTGTATAGACAGACTCTCCAAGATACTACACATCCCTCTCACCGCTCACTTCAAATAAAACTTTAACACACTCTTTGTTTCACTATTCCATTTATCAACAATACTCATTCCAGCGAAAATTCCAACACTATTTTCTGCCTCCCTTCTATCATCTCATTTCAACTGTTGTGTCAACTTGTGTGGACCGAGTCGAATGCAGGTGAAGGTGACATCTAATATGCTAGATGTTTGTCTTTTCCATGGGTGCGGGGAGGAGTCTGAGCGGTAATGACCCATGGTGGGTGCGCGGAGGGCGTTGCCGAGTGAAGTATCCCAGGTGAAGCGGCAGACCTGAGATATCAGACGTTTTGCAATGGAGAGCAGCAGAGGGGGGTGGATGATGTTTACATCTGACACGGCCATGTTGGCAGCAACAATCGCTATCTTAATTGTTGCCCCAGCTCTTATTTTCTCTTAAACTCCAACCTTTTCTTAGTATTATGCATTACTGTTATAACACAGCTACAAATTTGTGCTCAGTGACCTACTGCTCAACACAGATAACTCCAGACCCCTTAGTAATACACCACCGGCTGTTCTGCATTCTCTGCCCGACCACTCATGTGCTAATATGGCCGCATTAGACGCAGGGTGAACTTTGCATTCCTTTTTAAGGGAAAAAACTGCGTCTTATGCGCCGGCAAATACGGTAATTATACCCTCATGATCTAGGTACAGACCTAATGATTTGCTCAATTTGTTTCTATTGGGGCTGGCTGAGGCTAAGAGCTGATATTCCTCAGAAAATACCTGCTTTTTTATTATACTGACCCAAAACTTCAAAGGATCAGAGCTATCCCTTTTTATGAATTTGAAGACTAAATTAGTAGTCTTAATTAGTTTGCTCAGTAAGGAAAACCTTTCTGTCTATCACAGGATCTGGTATCAATATACAGTACCCTCCCGAGTTTCGCGCTTGCTTTCTTCCCAAGGCATAGCGCGAAACTCGCGGATCGCGAAACTCGGGTATTGAAAACACTGTAAAAATGCTTATTTTGTCCGGTGCGAGGTGTATTTTACAGCTTATAAGACTCACTTTTTCCCCCAAAAAATATCCTGAAAATGCCCCAAGCATCTTTCCACCAATCAGCGAATGGGTACCGGGTGTTAACCAAGGGTTTGTGACCCGCCTCCCGGGGTGGTGGCTTCGGCCAACACTACGTAGAGGAGAGGAGGAGGAGAGGAATTTGAGCATGAGCTTGAGTTGGGAGTCACCCAGCGGATGCTGTCGGTGAAGCCTTTAGTCAGGCGTTCTCCCACACACGTATTCTGTCCTACGAACGATACTTGATCTTGATCTTGATATTACAGGTGGCCTATTCTTCATAGGCCAGGCCTTTGAACCGGTGTTGCATAAAATAAGTAACACCTCGAAATAAGTAGCACCTGATCTTACCCCCCCGCCGATCCTTACTTATTTACCACAAAATACTCCTTTGTAAGTGATTAACAAGGACGTGTGTGGTACTGTGGTTGCTGGAGGTACTGGAGGAGACAGGAGAGAAGAGAGGAAGGCATTGGAGGTACCGTAGAGAAGGGAGGAAAGCATTAGTGTAGTGATTAGTTAGTAAGAGCAAGGCAAAACTTCCATCTATGTCTCTCATGATTCTTCTTCTTCTTGTGACCTTTGACACTTAGTATCGCTTCATAGGTTCTCTTCAAACTTTGTCTCCTTTGTTAACAGATTTGTCAACTCTTCCCTTGTCTATTTCACCTGCGATACTAAATATTTTCATTTGTTTTGGGCTGAGTGAGTGAGGGCGTCAGCTGATGGTTGTGTGACAGTGTTATACGGCAATAACACTGTCACAATGCCTTCCTCTCTTTTCTCCTGTCTTCTCCAGTACCTCCAAAAACCACAGTACCACACACGTCATGGTTAATCACTTATAAAGGAGTATTTTGTGGTAAATAAGTAAGGAACGGCGGGGGTGTAAGGTTTAAAGGTGCTACTTAATTCGAGGTGTTACATATCTTATTTAATTATCCTTGATGAGGGCTGTAAATCCATTTTAAATCTTTCTCTGCACCGTCGAGTGGCCTAAGAACACTCACACGCTGCCCATTAACTCTACCTTCGATTGCGAGGGCATCAGAGGACACAGGGGGTGGCATGAGCCTCTAATCACAGGCGTCACTAGAAATTATTCTGCGTCACCACGGGCGAGGGCTAACCATCACAGCCCTCAAGTGAACCTCCAGGCCCTACCATCCCACCCCTGGAGCTCATGGCCTAATGGCGCTGTAGGCACACACACATACACACACACAATTTACACCGAAGGATAAATAATTATGTTCCAAGATAGTTAAGAGAACTCTCTCTCTCTCTCTCTCTCTCTCTCTCCTCTCTTCATTCACCCACTTCACCCAGCCTCCAAGCTCAACAACCACATTCAACGCTCACTAGTTACTTGTATTGGTAGGTCCTGTCCCGCCCGCCGCGCCAAATCAGACAATGGCTTACTGAGCCTTACTCAAACACATGCGCGCACACTCAAACACGCCCCATTCAAACACACACACGCCCACGCCCAACACACACAGTTACATATGTGACATCTGTGACAGGGCGTCACACTATGTTTGTCACAAAATACTGTGTGGACGTCTGTATCGGTAATTTTAATTATTGTATGCATATTTTTTACTAGTATGTAAAAGTCTTGCATGTATTCGTGTCAAACATGTGGATCATTATTTCGCACCTTGTGCTTATTCTTTATTTTTCTTTTTTTTTAGCCAATCATCATGTCTGCAATTGTTAAGAAGGGGAAAGTGGACCTCGGTGCCGGGCCTTCACCCTCAGGGGGAGAAGTACTTTTTTCACTAAACGCTTTGGCCAGGCCCAGTGCCTCATTTGTTGAAGACTGTGGCTGTCCTCAAAGAGTATAATATGCACCGCCACGGGGAGACACAGCACTAAGCATCGAGCTTTGGCATCGATGTCGGGCTGCCGAGAGGAAGGAGGCCATTTTCAAAATGTCAGCGACCTGCAGAAAAGGCACTCACTCTTCCGTAAGCAGACTACTGAGGCTTTACAAAGGGCGCGCCCAGCTATGAGGTTTCCCCCCTCCCTTTCTCGCCAGATGAAGCCATTCACAGATGGGGACTTATCAAGGATCTTTATCATGGTTGTGATAGACTCCCTCTGTCCTGAAAAGCGTTCTGCCTTTGAAAGTGTGAGCCTTTCACCCCGCACTGTTTGTCGTCGCATTGAGGGGTATGTCAGCCAGTGTGAACGACTCGCTTTAAAACTGTTGCTCAAATTTTGATGCCTTCTCTCTCGCTCTTGATGAAAAGCACAGACTGAAGGACACAGCCCGCTGGCGATTTTCATTCGTGGAGTCACTGCTGCCTTCAGGTTTATGAGGAGTTTCTCCAGCTTGTTTCATTTGGGCGGCACCACCACCCGGGGAAGACATCTTCGACGCCGTGTTCAGGTGTGAAGCAACACTCCCTCGTCCCGTCCCGTCTCGTGTGCGTGACGACCGAAAGGTGCCCCAGCAATGACTGGAAAGAAGGGTGCCGCCTCACTGCTAGTGCTCACTGTGAGCCGCCAGACACACCCAGCCCATCCACAAGGTGCACTGCATCATCCCCAAGATCCCTGTGCTCCAAGTCTGCCAACCTTACTGATGTCAGTCTTAGTCGTGAAGGTTGTCAACTCCTCCTCTCCCGCAGCCTTACCACCCCCAGTTTTCCCGACACTAATAGACGAGGTCAACGCAACACTATGGTGACCTGCTTTACTTCTGTGAGGTCCGCTGTTGAGCCCTGGAGCCATGCTGTCCCGGTGTGCGACCTGCAGCAGGAGATCGCCCCCCTTCCTCTGTCAAAGAACCCCCCCGGTGCTGATAAATTTTTTTTAAACCCCCATGGCTTGCTCGTCTGCCCTGCTCACAGATATCACTACGCCCTAATGACCTCATGTGAAGCTGCAAGGCAAAACATTCTATTCACAGACATGTATTCGCACATCACCCCGCCTTTGAGGTAAAGCTGCTCTTGTGGGCTCAACTGCTGCTGGTACAGTTTTATGCTTTTCCTTGTATTGCGCTTGTGCACTGATGACGTGACCTGAACCTTGTGTTGTGTTGTCACCATCTTTGCAGGGGAATTTGCCTCCCGTTCACAGGTGTCAGGCCACTGGCGTCCGGGCTTCAAGCTGTTCACCTCCCCCTTTGACCTTTCCCCTGTGGACGAAGCCCCCTGCCCCCCCTGCAGAGGAGTTGGTGGAGCTTTTCAGTGTAATGCGAACTGCAGGCAAGTACCGTAACCGCGTTCTTTCCACTGTCCTTCTTGCCGTGACCGCTCGTCCTCCCTTCTAACAAATTTTCCAAATTACATTGAGCATGTAAAACGCATCCGTTGTCATGTTTTGCAGCACTTACTGTTGTGAACAACTCTTTTTAAAATTGAATATACAAAGTCTCGCATTCGCTCTCCAAGCTAAGTGACCCGCCACCTCAAGGCTATTCTGCTCCTTTGTCTACCTCCCAATCAGATCCGACATTGAATCACTTCTCCATGGCAAACAGCACCAACCATCCCACTAATTTGCATGTCTCTTGATAAACATGTTTTTCTGCAGTCACTGATTTTGCATGTTTTCCATATTCTTGTAATCTAAGTCACTGGTTTCCTGCTTTTCTACAAATTTTTTGTTATATGTCACAAACTGTTTTTCTCTGCAGTCTCTGATTTCGCATGTATTTTTTCATAACTTTTTCTTGTAATCGTAGTCCTGTTTGGCCTGCTTTTCTAATATTTTTTTGTAATATTTTACAAACTGTTTTTCTGCAAGTCATAATTTGCATGCGCTTTTTCAATAATTTTCTTGTAATCTGAGTCCTGGTTTGCCTGCTTTTTCTATAAAAATTTTGTACACTGTCACTTTTGGTTCTCTTTGGCACTCCGTCCCGCAGGCTACTCCTAGAATCTTTCTCTGGCCCCTGCGGCACTGAAAGGTTGGCCGACCCCCTGATTTTTAGAGGACGTAGCGTTTTGTGAGTTGAAGATTCCCTTAATGTCTCCGCCCGAAAGCTTGCTGCTGTCAGAGAACACAAAGTTGACTGTTACAATTTTTCACCATCACTTACGGGAGTTATAGCTGCGTTTGGTCATGGCTGACCTGGAACATCGGTCCTTCGTCTTTCTCTTTCTCAACCGTTCTTGGGCTGCTTCATCGGCTTCCGCGAATAAAAGTCTCTCTTGTTGGTAGACGTGGCACTGCAGTCTTTCCTACCCCTCGTGGTGTGCTGATGTTGTTTGGAAGGAGACTTGCCTCTTTTAGTTGCTGCTACTGCTGCTGGCAACACCACCCAAGGCCAGGTTTTGTTTCATCACCGAGTGTCCCGTTCGATGACGCCACCGCTGCTCGGAGAAACGCAGCGAATGTGTTTAATTCCTCGTGGAACATTGGCTGGGTTGGAGGGTTCCCAGATTGTGCCATGCTGCTTGCCGCCCAGGAAATATTGAAAATCCCCCCCAAAATCCCCCAAACCTCTGTAAAATTCCACCAAAAACCCTAAATGAAATTTGAAATTTACTATCATTTCGTAAAGTTTATTTAATATGGGATAAACACACTATAATATTTTTTTTATCTATTTTCCATTCCTTACAGCTTACAGAATATCTGCTATGTATATTATATAATTACTAATAAGTAAAGGCAAATACTAAAACTTTTAGATGTTAATGGCTTCTTCATACATATACAGGCCTATCATTCATACATACTACTGTTACATTTTTTAAGCATTGTTTTATCTGGGCTGTAGAACCATAATACTATTTGGCTAGTATTTTGCACTAAACTCTCCCGTTCCATCCCAAGCCATCTTCAAAAATATTTAGATAGTAATCTCATACACAAACAAAACTGTAACCAATACTAATATACTACTTCATACTAAGGCATCTTATCTTTGCATGCCCTATCATTTTCCTTTTTCGGTTTAAGTTCTTCTATCTTCTTTTGCACTTTCAGCTGTCCTCTTTCCTTCCCACAAAACTCTCCTCTTCCTACCTGCTTTATTCTCCCCTTCCTTCCTTTCTCACTTTCTCTTTTTTGTGACTCCTCTCCCCCTCCCTCACGGTTCCTTCCATACCCTAAATCCGCCTCCCTCTCCCACCATCCTCCTTCCCTCTCTCCCTTATCCACCAGGGTCTCCCCCCACCACTGACCCACCCCCTCGTACCCTCCTCCTTGACCCCACAGCCCAGGCCAGCTGAGCCGCCCACCAGTCTCTCATACCCACCTGACTCCTCTCATCACTCCCCCACCGGCCTACTCCTCTCCTCCCATGGCCACATGCTTTTTCCCCTCCACTAATCCTTACTTCTCACCTTCATGTCAGGTCACACAAGAGATAATTCAGAAATCCCGAAGATTGACCTGGGCCCCGGGCCTCACCACAACCATAGCATAAATGGCAGTTTTTTTCCTGAGTTTCAATGATTTTCAATCTGAAATCATCCCCCCAAATTTCCCCCCGTCCCCCCCAACGCAAAACTCTCCCCCCAAATGGGAAGAAAACCCCCCAAATTTAGGGGGAAACCCCCAAGTCTGGGAACCCTGCTGGGTTGACTCCCTTCACTTGTATTGGTTTTGGTAGAAATAACTCTGAAACATTGTGCTCCCAATACCACCGCTACCCCCGCTGAGACTGAACTATCATTTTAGCTAAAACTTATTTTTGAGAGAAAAATCAAAAGTTGGTTTTGTCTCGAATGTTCATATATATCGTGGACAGAATTGCTTGTCCCGCTCGCTCTGCGACACTAGTGTAGCTGGGATCGGAGGCCGCCAAGTCGCCAACTCCGCTGCCCTTCACTCAGTAACCCAGTAACTCAGACTGCCCTTCACGCCGCAACCACTGCCTCCGCTGCACGTCCCGCTCTCTCTCTCCAACACTAGAATAACTCGGAAACATTTTGCTCCCAATACCGCCGCTACCCGGGCTGAGACTCTGAATATCATTTTAGCTAAAATCATTATAATTAAATGTTATAAGCATAGAAGAACAAATGTCTACTCGCGCCGCTAAACGGCCCAAAGAAAACTTTAGCTCACAGCAAAGTGATGGAAGGGCAGTGGAGGGACAGAGCGCCACTCTGTTGCGCTATTGTTGCTCTGTCTGTTTTTTGTTATTGTTGTTGTTGTTGTTGAGAAGAAAACCCCAAAACTGATGAGGTGCGCAGAAAAGGAAGAAGAAACAACCAATAACGAGGAACCGATGATAGAGGAGGTGGAGGAAGTGGTGGACTTTTAACAAATAAACACGTGATACATAGTTGTGTTTTTACTTTTCCCCCCATGACAAACCTCACACCACATTTGGTTGGAACAACCCATAAACATATGGACAAGGTTTTTTCTATCATATAAAAGTATTTAAAAAATTATTGGCCAAAAAAATAAAAAAAAATCATGCACAAAAAAGTATATTAGTATAATCATCTGGTAGCCATGGAATGTCGAAGCGGTAGCAGAATGGTTTAGCGTCTCCGACTGGCGTTCTCGGTGACCCAAGTGTGATCCCCCAACGAAAACCAAAAGTTTTTTTTGTATCGTCGACTGGCCTAAGAACACCCATATGCCCATTAACTCTACCTTCGATTGCGAGTGCATCGGAGGACACAGGGGGGCGTTGAGCATGAGCCTCTAATCACAGCGTCACTATCAAAATCCTGCCCGCGCCCCCACGGGGGGGCGAGGGCAGGGCCAACCATCACAGCCCTCAAGGGAACCACCAGAGCCTACAATCCGAGTCCTGGTCACCACTGCCTACAGGCAGTAAAAAAATTATCATCTGGTAGCTTTGTAATATCAGGTAGTAAAGTAGCTACAGCATTGTACAATGATAAAAGTAATGTATATTCTCAAGAAATCCCTTCCTCGACGAAAGATCGACGAAGAAACCCCCTCGATGAAGAAAAACCCGAGAACCCAAGAACGCTGAAAAATCAAGAACGCATCATGACGCATCATGCCCTACGAATTGACGTGTTGATGAGCGACTTAGTGGGGACCATGATTGGGTCTATGAACACTGTGTCACAAGGGTCGATGGCTCCCCCCTAGAGTGGGTCTACGCCAACGAGGTCCGATGCTTACGTGAGTGGCGGAGGCCAGTTTTGGGGGCGAGGGCGTCTACGCCAACGATATTGATGACATGGTAGATGTAACCATGGAAAGTGAGCCCAGCGGCGAGGGGAAAAACTAAAGAAGAAATCAAGGGAAATGCAACGAGGACCTCAGATGGAGAGAAATGATAGAGTATCTAGAAGGAGGCAGAATACCCATATCTAAATACCCCAGAAGTACTTTAGATCAATTTGTGATAGAAGAAGCAGTTTTATATTTAACTAAACAGCAGTTAGATAACAGTGTACACTACTTATTGGTTTTGCCTAGTGAACTGAAGCAAGCGGCCTTGGAATTAAATCATAACAAGGAATCAGGTCATTTAGGGCAAAGGATAAGATAAGATTTTCATCCTATCTAGACACTTTGCAAGTACCAACTACAAGGTTATTGACCATACAAAGCGCCGCCACGTCAGCACGAACTAGGCGGACTCGAACCGCTGACCGAATGCACAGGGACACTGCACATTGCGAGCTCACGTCTAGGGGCAAAGGAAGTCAATAAGTAAAGCAGAAGGATATTTTTATTGGCCCAACTGAAAACGGATGTGAGAGAATATGTGAGGAACTGTTTAACCTGTCAACAGCATAAGGTAGTCGTGGACTCCAACAACAATGGCAAGAATTACCGTCAGTAAGTAGACCTCTAGAGAGAATAAAGCATAGACATAACCGGACATGAGAACGGGAGCCCAGGATACCGCTATGTATTAAACTATAATAGATCATTATAGTAGGTTTACTGTGTTTTATAAATTAAGAACTAGGATGACCGAGGAAAGTATGTAAGAATTTTAGGGAAATATATTAAGGCCTCTTCCATTTGTGCCCAAGTTCCAGGAACCAGTTCTTTCAGTTCCTGGTTGGGTTCAGTTCCTGGTTCTGGGTTCGCGTGTCACAAATGGAAGCAAAAACCCGTTTCCTTGTTTACAAACAAACTCAGCTGGCGAGGCAAAAAGAGAGAGAGAGAGAGAGAGAGAGAGAGAGGAGAGAGAGAGAGAGAGGATGAGAGAGAGATTAAAAGTGGTAACTCAGCTAGCTGTTATGTAAAGGGATCATATCAAGTTTAAGATCACGGGACAGCTTTCCTCCACCAGTGCCCCTTAATTGTAGGCTGTCTGACATCCTCTCCAACTCGTGCATGCGGAAAACCCTTCACGATAAGAGAAATAGGGCCAAGGCGACAATTGTTTTTTATGAACTGAAAACTCTATCCAGGCTACCCACCAATGGATGTGAGTAGAGAAAGTTCAAGGGTTTTGCCGAGTCACTACGCGTGTCGCCTCGGACCCAGGTTTTCGTGCGCAAATGGAACGCCTGAATTCTTGGGTTCCGTGAACTGGTTCTTGAAATGTCGCAAATGGAAGAGGCCTTTAGTGTATTTGGAGCACCACATACATTGTTGTTAGATAACGCTAAGGAATTTACGTCTCAGCAATTTAAAGAATTGTGTGATTCATGTGAAATAGTTAGAATACACCACGCCTTATCATCCACAAGGTAATAGTATCTCTGAAAGGATGCACCGAACAATGAAAACAATTATCTCAAACCTGTGCAGGGTTATCCCAATAGATGGCCATTATCTTTAGAAACCCAAAGAGTGCTGAATAGTGCAGTGCATGAGACAATGGGTACCCAACCCTTCTATGCTTTCGTTTCCCGATACGCTCCAAGGTTGATTGGTGTGAAGTTACCACAAATTGATTCAGAGGATGAAACAACAGTGGCACATGAATCATCAAGAGAACAAATTTGGAAAGAGATAGAAAATGGAGGGAGAAACCTAATGTGAAAAGGAAAAACGAAAGGTTGGAGAAAGACGAATTGGCGTGGGTGAAAAGAGAACGCTTTGAGCCGGGCACCAACAGAAAACTCTCGGTTAAGTGGTTGGGACCGTAAAAAATAGTGGAAAGTATTGAGAGGTAGTGGTGCATATGCGTTAGAAAATATATTTGACGGTGTACGTGTACAGAGAGCGGCCGAACAAATTAAGCAATATATAGGACAGGATGGCTGGCTGTTGGAGCCAGCAGAAGTAGTAATAGTTGAGGAGGAACTTGAAAACCACCACCTAGAGAGAGGAGGCCAGTGAGGAGATATGTAGAGGAATGTTAATGACAGATGGTAAGAAGTCATCTCTAGAGAAAGAGATATTTTGATGAAAGTCCCCTAGACCAACTTGTAAAGGTTAGGAGAATGATTACCTTAGAGGGTGTACATAGATTACACTATACACTAGACCCGCAAAGGATGTCGTTAGACCCGAGGATGTACTTGGCTCTGAGCTTTGCTCTTTGGGGTGATTGACGCTGGAGTATATGCCTCAATAAGGAGGCGAGCCTTATCCCAAGTTACGGAAGGGTATGGAGAAATTCCAGTCGTGATTTCTCCCTACGTGCCTATGCCTAGGTTTAGTGGGGTAAAGGAACAACCATTACAGACTAGAGGGATGAGTCCAGTCGCGACTCTACGTATATGGCTTCGGCCTAAGTAAATAAGAGATGAAGTGAGAAGGTGGAGTAAAGTCATTACATTGATTATGTGTCCCAAACTGGTTAAATCTGCTCTTGGTGAGGGAGGTGAAGAAATTAAGAACACATTATTACTTAATTATTGTTTTGGTAAAGTTCATTTGAGATTGTAATGTCCAACTTAAGTATTTTGGTTGTGGGTGATAGAAGACCCTATGTGAATTTAAAAGGAAGAGAGAGTCATGATATGTTGTTGTATATATGTTTACTATTTTCTTGTTATACTTAGCTAGATATCTGGTAGGATGGGTGATGAAGAACTGAGGAACAAGACATTTTTTTGGGGGGAGGGGGAAAGAAGCCATGTAATGCGAGAAAATAGGTTAATCCTGTGACTCACGATTGACGAAAAGTTTACATTGAGTGGTGAGAGTAAAGTAATACATATATAGCTAGTAATTAAATGCTCACAATTTTTCTTCACTCCTCAGTCCTTAATCAGCTAGTATAGGTTCCGGCAATATTTTATACCCGTGGTCGCTAGTGACGTCACGGCAATAAGGCGAGGTAGGGAAAAATACACGCGCTCGCTCTCTCTCTTGCCAGCCCTCGTCGAGAACACACAGCCGGAGAGTCATAAGAACATAAGTAAATAAGGAAGCTACAAGAGGCCGCGAGGCCTACACGTGGTAGTTCCTGTCACCTAACACTACTACATCCACCTTTCATCCCCATCCAGCTCCTCTTTAAAGCTCCCTAATGACTCCGCACTAACTACCTGTCTACTGAGACCATTCCATTCATTCACCACCCTATTTGTGAACCAGTTTTTCCATTTCCTTTCTAAATCTACACTTTTCCAGCTTGAATCCGTTACTTCTTGTTCTACCCTGGTTAAAAGCCGTAAGAACTTTTCCTACCTCGATCCTTTATTAAATCCCTTTATCCACTTAAAAACTTCTATCAGATCGCCCCTTACTCTGCGTCTCTCGAGTGAGTGTAATTTTAATAACTTCAATCTCCTCTCATAACTAAAGTTACGCATCCCTTGTATCATTTTGGTCATCCTTCTCTGCACTGTTTCTAACAAGGCTATATCCATCATGTAATATGGAGACCAAAATGAACCGCATAGTCTAGGTGGGGCCTGACTAGGGCGAGGGTGTAAAAGTCATATCGCAATATTTTTTCTTGCTTTTAATTGAGGATGGGCATCCACTTTGACGTTCATGACATTTAGGGTGCTTGCTGATGTTTTACAGCCTCGCCCTGGCCACTTATAATGTTCTGGTTGTCGCGGCTGTCGCTACGGTGCAACCCACCCGTGAAACTTTCAACCCACTTATGCACACGTCTCCTCGTAACATCCAAAATCCTTGATATTTCTTCCACTGGCCTCTCTGCCTTGTGTAGATACAATAACTTTAATTTGCTCCTTTAAAAAATTAGGTCTTTCTTGCCACTCATTATGAAAATAATGATAGTCATACCAATGCGCGTCTGTTCAAATTACTCGCGGGAAGGAAGGGCGATACTTTTAAAAATGCTTAGTCTATAATTGACAAGGGGCATCTGAAACATTCCTCAACGGTCTTGAGGGGACTGCCCGTGCCTTAAACAAGCTGCCATATGTAAGATATATCTCTCGGAAGTCAGTAGGCTGCCATAGAGTACATTTTCTAAATTCCCGTATGGAAGCGCTGTGTTATGATGTCGCGAAACAATGCTTTGGCGCGCTGTGTATGTAATTTTCCCTGTGTGTGTGTGTGTATTTACCTAGTTGTAACATACAGGAAAAAGCTATGCTCGTACTGTCCCGTCTCCAAATTTTTACTATTACCCCAACTTGCCTTTGAAGTCCAATATTCTTGGCAAATCACTTTTGCATCAAAGGTTTTCCAGGCTTCTATGTGTAACGAGAGAAATTAATAATAGGGAAGAGATGAAATAAACACATAAGTATCAAAAACAAACGAGAATTTTCCCCCACGCCATTCTGAATCACTGGTTAGGCTTATATTTTAAACAGGTAGTAATAGAACGTAGCAAAACAGAGTGAGAACGGGATTCTGGTTAGAATAATTTTAGAAGCAGCTCGACTTCGTTGATTTAAGTCGCCGGTGGGGAGGTGATATTCTCGCCCTTGGGTAAAGGTATGTGTGAAATGTTTGTTAATAAGATGTAGACATGACTTACGGTGTTCTTTTTTGTTGCCCAAGACTAAAAAGTGCATTACTAGGGTCCAGGTAGGTGCTGTTGGCGGACCAGGGGGCCAAGCGCTCACAAATTAGCAGAGGGGGCAACCAAAATGTCACAGCCAGCCGTGTGAGGACAAGGAAAGAAGGAAAAGAAAATAAGTGAGAGGGAAACAGTTGGAAGTGGGATAGACATGTATACATTATATAATAACGATTGAGCTTCATGTCGTATCGTAAGGGGTAACAGTTGCGACTGAATTTTCCCAAAGATAGTAAAACTATTTAGGTAACGCTTGAGCTTCGCGTGGGATCGCTAGAGGGAAGGGAAGACTTAATATTAAGATAACTTGTGAATGATAATAACTACAAATGGAGACGTAAGATTAATATATTATAATTAAAAATATATATTAACGGCGTTATCATTCTGTTTCCAACCCAGTCTTACAAATTTTCTTAAATCTTTATTTTTGTTCAATCATATAATTTTTTTCCCACTTAATGTGGGTGGTGGCAGCGAGTACCAGGACTGTAGAGAACTCCAAGGTGGCACTACAAAATGGTACAAAGGTGTAGATGGTCAAAAGACATTACCTTTTGTGAAGCGCTTTGGATCTTCGAGGGGTTTCGCTTACCCACGAGCCAACTAATCCTAGTTAGTTAATTATTTTTGCCAAGTGCCAGTAAACAGGGTCATATCCAGTATGAGTAGCGTTAGTAGGACATAGCCCAAAATCCCTCAGAACGTGGAGGTGGTTTGAGCAAAAAAACGAAACAGTGAATTTACAGGCGCCGGGAGGAAAGGCTAGAACCTTCCTTGTAAGATGACGACTCAACGGATATTACAGAAAGAATTTGATTTTAGTCCATCCTATGGTTGGGCAGTAATGAATATTTAAGGAAACAGAAAGGTGGAAGCAATAGGGGAAAGATATTAGGAAAGTATAGAAACATTGCAGGCAACGTGCCGATGTGAGATAAGGATTTGTAGATAGAACATAGGATCATAACAGACCATTATTGCTAGGAAGTTAGAAAAAGAAAATTAAATGATAAAAGCAGGGCATAAACAATAAAATTAAATAAGAAACCGTATAGGAAATTAAGCTTTAAACCCCAAAACCCTATGCAAAAGGGCTTAGGTATGATGGGTTGCTTTCGGTAGGACGAGCAGGGGTTTTATATATGAGAGCTAGTAAATGTAATAGGCACAACTTCGGGCATGGGCGGCAGTGCGGCCCTTAGGAGGCCGGGTCACCACGTAATTAGGATAAAATACGTAAAAAAGTGTTGGGGCTTGGAAAAACGCCCCAGCAAGTAACATCTTCGGAGGTTGTCGTGAGGTTTAATAGCACCAGGGAACCCCAAACAACAAGTTAAGAACAGGGAAAGATTATTTTTTTTTTAAATTTTACGGTAAAGTAATTTTTTTGGGAGGAGGATTTAATGGGTTTTTATAAAGGATTGGGAGGATTTCCTCAAAAGGAACATTGGTAGAGAGCTTAAGAAGGAGGGAGGATAACACAGCGAAGAGGCGAACCCGTCCCGACAATGCGAGCGATTCAAGGGGAGAGTAGCTAGAACAAGAAGTAGCAAAGACGAAAGAACGGTTAGTTTTTTTTGAAAATAAGGAGGAGAGCAGGAATTTTAGGAGACCAATGAGATCATTAATAAAACCGAGAGATATACAAATACTGAACCTCGGGATTTACAAGGTATCGAACAGAGGAAGGTTACATTTTTTCCTTTCCCAGGTAGAAAGTTGTCAGAGGATTTGGAGGAGGAAAGAGGATACTTAAGTATAGAGTAAAATCGAAAATTCCCTTTTTGATACAGAATGCCCTCAGTCAGCATGATTTAGATCATGGAAACCTAACTTATTGGTTATACGATGAGCTAACAGACAATATGTCGCAGAATCCTTAACAGTATTTCTGAATTCCAGTATGACGATAGAAGTCCACAAGAATTTGGCAAATAAACTCAAATGCAATACGCCATACTGGAAGCGAAGTCAATACCCAGGAGAATTCCCCGAGGATAAATCCTTAAGAACAACTATTGCGAGGATTGCCAAGTCACATAAGAGAATTAGAACTTTTTATGTGACAATCCCTCTAAAAAAAATTCATAGAGAGAGTGGGGGACCGAGAGGGCCATTGCCATCGGAAGAGACACCGACAAAATGTTCGCGGTAAACCAGCCACGAAAAGCCGTCAGAAATAACACCCGCTTCCCCAGAGTTTCCTCCCAACACACGGGAACAGTCCACAGAACTGTGGGCTAGTCAGTCAGGGGTTAGAGAACTGCGTGCACAGATGGAAGGGATGGGAAGGAAATTACAAGCCTGGAAAGTATGTAACGCCCAGAAGCCGTCGATTTTAGCTTGGAGAAGGGATTCCAGATGTTTTGTCCCTACTGTAGAAAAAAACCACTCAGCCGCAGACTGTCGAAGGAAGACAAATAGCAACGCTTGTTTCGATTCCCGGGAGAATAGGATGTAGAAGGGGGAATCCAAATTGTCCGGGGAGGGACAGGGATCTTCCCGGTGACTAGTTAAACATCAATCCCCATAATCCCTTGCCTTTATGATCACGTCAGGAAGTTTTATTAGACACAGAAGCGAATATTCACTTATAAAAAGAGTGCAGCTTTAGATTTACAACTTAAAATAAGAACCCACAGTAACATCCCTAGTTTAACCGGTATAACGGGCAAGGAGTTGAGAATCTTAGGTCAAGTAAAAGTAAAAATACCCTTAGGAATAGATAGAACAATAGAAGTTTGATGTTAGCTGTTCCAGATCAGTATTTATCCACCCAAGCCCTGATAGGGATGAACATAATAGGACTAGAAGAAATAACTATCAATTCAAACAAAAGAAAGTCATGTGGGCTAACCTAACTTATCCCTTAATTTTTTTAAAAACACCGATACGGTACCATCAGAGCAGTTAAGAGTGAAAAGTGCGAAGAGGGGGTGCATAAATCAAGCTGTCATATAAGGATACAACAAAGTGTGACCATAAAACCAAAGAACTCATGGTTAGAATTGTCAGTGGACGAGGTAGAGAGAACCACTCTTTTGGGTGGACACAAAAAAAAACAAGTGCAAAATATAGCCCTGTATGCATCCAGGTTACAAAAGAAAGAACATCTTTCTACCAATAATTAATAACACAGTGGACAGCTGAAGTTACGCCTGGAAAATTTTAGCTAATATAGAGTAGTAAACTCAAAGAAATTCAAGAACAGAAAGTTACGGCAGAAACACGTTGTCTAAACCACTAGGATGAGTACGCAATGTCCCCGAGAGTATGGTACGAGGGTAATGGTACCTCGACCGGAGCGAATACAGGCATTCTAGAAAAGGAGGGCTGGAAACACTTAAGTGAACAGGAGAGGCATCATCTTTTCGCCTTGATAAAAGAGCACCATGAACTATTTATCTTTGATGCAGGAGAACTAGGGACCATGAAAACTGAAAACCCCCTCATATTCAGGTGTTAGATCCAAAAACCCTGTAGAGGAGTTACATATAGGTATCCGGAGAAAGCTAAAGAACTAATAGCTAAAATGTTGGAGAAAATGGAGAGAAGGACATAATAGAAAATTCCACAGCTGCGTGGGTTTAAATCCTATAGTACTGGTTAACAAGCCGAATGGGGAAAAAAGGATGTGTCTAGACTATAGAAAGGTGAATCAACATTTAGCCACTGATATTTCACCCCCTACCTAAATTGGAAAGGGTTAGTTAAAATCGGGAGCGGCTATGAATACTATGCCACCCTAGATATGAAAGATGCGTATTATCAAGTATGTTAGATGAAAGTAGTAAAGATCTAACAACTTTCAGTGAAGGGATATCCCTTTTATAGATTCAAAAAACTTCCCTTTGGATTAAATGCAGTGCAGCAATTTTCTCCGCAAATTAGCCCAGATCTTAACTCCTTTACTGAAGAAAAAAAATTTGGGTTAAAAATTATCTGGATGACATAATCCTGATGGCACCCAGTTACGAGAAATTATTGGAAAGGATCGATAAATTTTTTGGACATCTGACTAGATTTGGAGTCAAATTAAATCTGACCAAATGTAAAATAGGACAAAGAAAAGTTTAAATTTTTTGGACATTTAGTGAACAAGGAAGGTTACCAACCCAACCCAGGGCAATATGGCAGCCGTAGATAAAGAAACCCCCAACTAATGTCAAGGAAACCAGAAGATTCTAGGTATGGTAGGTTTTCTATAGAAAGTACATAGAAGGATTCGCTAAGATAGCAGTGCCTATCACTAATTTGACCAAAAAAGATAACCCATTCAATGGTCAGAGGAAAGCAGCAAGCATTTCAGATATTAAAGGATAAACTGACTAGTGCCCATCTTAACTAAGGCCAACATTAAAAAGCCATTTGTGTTGGATACCGATGCTAGCAAACTCACGTAGGAGCAGTACTGATGCAGTATAGTGATGAGGGCAAAGCCCAAGTAATTTTCTTATTTTTCAAAGAAATTAAAACCAGTGAGGGCGC
Organism: Chionoecetes opilio; assembly: GCA_016584305.1. Classification (NCBI taxonomy): domain Eukaryota; kingdom Metazoa; phylum Arthropoda; class Malacostraca; order Decapoda; family Majidae; genus Chionoecetes; species Chionoecetes opilio. Next base: position 7,850 of record JACEEZ010004263.1, on the reverse strand, counting down.
GATACTCAGCGGACAGATAGGGAAAACCTTAGGAATAGTTTAGCTTGCAGGACAGTTTCATCATTTCCCGTGGGGAACCAAGGTGATCATCAGAACAGACCACCAAACCCTTAGTGTCAGTCTTTAAAAAAACGAAACCAAATCCACCTAGGATGAACAGATGGATCCCAGAGATGAGAGACTATAGGTATCAGATAGAGTATAAAGCAGGGAAAAAAAAACACTGTAGCAGACCAACTTAGTAGACCAGTAAAAATCATTCGATGTCAAGTAGAAGAGAGGTGGTTAGGAAAAAACTAAAGAAGAAGTAAGGAAATGCAACGAGAGGAAACCCTAGATGGAGAGAAATGATAGAGTATCTAGAAGGAGGCAGAATACCCAGATCTAAATACCCCAGAATACTTTAGATCAATTCGTAAAAAGAAGGAGGAATTTTATATTTAACTAAACCACAGTTCGATAACAGTATACACTATTTATTGGTTTTTCCTAGTGAACTGAAGCGAGCGGCTTTGGAATTAATTCACAATAAGGAATCGGGTCATTGGGCAGAGGAAATCAATAAGTAAGCAGAAGGCTATTTTTATTGGCCCAACCTGAAAAACAGATGTGAGAAGAATATGTGAGGAACTGTTTGACATGCCAACAGCATAAGGGTAGTCGTGGACTCCAACAACAATGGGAAGAAATACCATAGTAAGTAAACCTCTAGAGAGGATAAGCATAGACATAACAGACATGGGGAAAGGGAGCCCACGGATACCGCTATGTATAACCATAATAGATCTTATAGTAGGTTTACTACCTTTTATAAATTAAGGACTAGGATGACCGACGAAGTATGTAAGAATTTTAGGGAATTGTCAGTTTATTTGGAGCACCAATACCTTGTTATTGGATAATGCTAAGGAGTTTACGTCACAACAATTTTAAAGAGGGTTTTTGGACTCATGTGAAAATACAATTAGGATACAACCACGCCTTACCATCCACAAGGTAATAGTATCTCAGAAAGGATGCACCCAACAATGAAACAATTCTCTCAAACCTGTGGCAAGGGTTATCCTCATAGGTGGGCCCCAATTATCTCTTAGAAACTCAAAGAGTATTAAATATGCCCGTGCATGAGAAATGGGTACCCACCTTTCTATGCTTTTTTTTCCCGATACGCTCCAAGGTTGATTAGTTGTGAAATTAACCCCCAAAATTGACTCAGAGATGAAACAACAGTGGCACACAAAAATACAAAAGAAAAACAATTTGGAGAGAGGTAGAAAGGCGGGAGAAAGCTAATGTGAAAAGAAAAATGAAAGGTTGGAAAAAGACAGAATTGGCGTGGGTAAAAAAAGAACGTTTGAGACGGGCACCAATAAAAAAACTTTCAGTTAAGTGGTTGGGACCATACAAGTGGGGAAGTATTGAGAGATGGAGGTTCATATGTAATTAGAAAAATATATTTGACGGCAAACTGTTACAGCGCGCGGCCGAGCAAATTAAGCGATATGTAGGACCCCGATGGCTGGCTGTTGGAACAGCCAGGAAAAGTAGTTGTAGAAGAAGAACTTGAGCAACTCCCACCTAGAGAGGAGACCAGTGAGGAGATACTTAGAACAATGGTGATGACAGGCGATAAGTGTTAACCCTAGAGAGAAAGAGATTAAAGTTCACCACTTCTCTAGTGAAAGAGAGATTTTGAGGAAGGTCCCCTAGACAGACTTGTAGTGGTTTAACATTTTATTTTTGCTTTAGAGGGTGCACACAGATTGCACTGAACACTAAACCCGCTAGTTGTCGGTTTTGACCCAAGGATGTGCTTGGCTCTGAGCTTTGCTCGATGGGTGATAGACGCAGGGGTATGTTATGCCTCAAGCAGGAGGTGAGGCCTTATCCCAAGATCTGAAAGGGTTTGGGAGTAGATCCAGTCCCTGATTTATCCCTACGCACCTATGCCTGGATTAGTGGGGTTAAAAATGGAAATTGACCACTCCAGACTAGAGGACGAGTCCAGTTGCGACTCTATGGGTTTCGGCCTTAAAAAAATAAGAGAGGAAGTGAGAAGGTCTCATTTCAAGGTAGTAGAGTCATCACATTTAGAGTGGGGATTCCCCAAACTGGTCAAATCTACTCTGGGTGAGGGGAAGTGATAGTTTAAGAAAAACATACTATCTCATTTTGTTGTAAATTTGTTGGAAAATTGGGGAATGTGCGGATGAGAATATTTGTTTGTGAGTGATAAGAAAATCCTAAGAAAATTTATATGAAATTTTGTGTGATGGGTTTGAAAAATTTTTTTTTAGTTAGATATCCGGGGTGCTTGATGAAGGACTGAGGCATAAGGAAATTTTTTGGGGGGGAAGAAGCTAGTAACGCGAGAAATTACATTAATAGGGGAAGAGATGAAATAACACATAAAATATCCAATAAGCTAACGGAGGAATTTTCCTCCACGCCTCATTCCTGAATCACTGGGTTAGGCTTACATTTTAAACCAGTAGTAAAATTTGACACGTAGCGAAACGAGGTGAGAACGGGGATTCTAGGTTTAGAATAATTTTAGAAGCAGCTCGACGTTCGTTTTAGTTAAGTCGCCTGTGGGAGGTGATATTCTCGCCCTTGGTAAAGGATGTTGTAAATGTTTGTTAACTAAAAGATTTTAAACTGACTTACTGGGGATTCTTTTTGTTGGACCAAGACTATGAAATGCATTAAATTAGGGTCCCAAGGTAGGATGCTGTTGGCAGGCCAGGGGCCAAGCGCTCACAAATTAGCCGAGGGGCAAACCCAACATGTCCAGCCCAGCCGTGTGAGGACAAGGAGAAAAGAAGGAAAAAGAAAAAATAAATGAGAGGGAAACAGTTTGGGAAGTGGGATGACTACGTGTACTTATATTAGGATAACGACTTGAGCATTACATGTGCGTATCGTTAGGGGTAAAAGTGCGACTGAAGTTACCAAAGTAGTAAAAAAAATATTAGGATAACGACTTGAGCATTTCGCGTGCGTATCGCTAGGAGGAAGGGAGACTTAATATTAAATAACTGTGAATGTATAATAACTACATAATGGAGACAGTAAAGAGTTAAATATATTATAATTAGAAATATATATTAACGCGTTATCATTCTGTTTCCAACCATCCTTACATATTTTCTTAAATCTTTTATTTTTGTTCAATCATATATTTTTTTTCCCACTTAATGTGGGTGGTGCAGCGGAGTAACCAGGACTGTAGAGTACACTCCCAAGGTGGGCACTACATAATGGTAACAAAGGTGTAGATGGTCAAAAAGACCATTACATAGCTTCTATACGGGAAGCTGTATTTTTTCCCCCCCCCTTTTTGCATGTTGTCCTTTTCAATTTCTTCTCATGACCTCTTGCACTTCTATCGTCCCACACAAACAGATCATTTCTATCAATTTTTTCCAACCCATTGATGCTCTCTATACACTGCTATAAAATCTCCCCTTTCTCTTCTTTTCTCAAGAGTTGGGAGTTTTAGTCTTGAAAGTCTTTCCTCATATGTTAAATCTCTCAGGCTTGGAGCCATTTTTGTGGCTGCTCTTTGTATTCTCTCAATTTTCCTTATATCCTTCTTTTTATGTGGTGACCAAATCACTGCCGCATATTCCAACCTTGGTCGAATCAAAGATGTTATCAATTTCTTAATCATCTCTTCATCAAGATATTTGAATGCCATTCTTATATTCCTCAGCAACTGATATGTATCTCCTGTGATCTTGTTTTATATGCTTCTCAGGTGACAAATTATCCGTAATCCACACTCCAGATCTTTTTCGACCTTTGTTTTGATTATCCATTCATTTCCCATCGAATACTTTCCTGTCTCTTTGCTACTGCCCATTTCCATCACTTTACACTTTTTAGCATTAAACTCCATTTCCCATAGTTGACTCCATCTGAAAATCTTATCTAGATCCTTTTGTAAATCCTCAGTCCTCTTTACTTTCTACTTTTCTTAGTATCTAGCATCATCAGCGAATAAACTCATATAACTGTTCACTCCCTCTGTCAAAATCATTTACATAGACCAGAACATCACTGGGCCAAAACTGATCCTTGAGGAACTCCACTCATCACACTGCACCATTCTGACTTCTGATCTTTTATTACTGTTCTCATCTCTCTGTTGCTCAAAAAGTCTTCCATCCACTTCAGCAAACCACCCTTCAATCCTCCTACATGTTCTAGCTTCCAGAGCAGTCTCTTATGAGGTACCTTGTCAAATGCCTTCTTTAGGTCCAAGTCATAGACCACTGTATACCTGGACTGCACATGCGACAATGTTTTGAAATTGCGGGGCTGCATAGGGGCCTGCGGGGCGCCCGACAAAGAGATATAGTGGTCTATGGACTATCATATAGACTGGTTTATCAGTATATATGATATACTGTAATCTTCGTAAATTTTTGTTCTATAATATTATCAAATAAAAAACAGTAAAACACGCTAAAGAAATGCCATTATGAGACAATGAAGAAATATGCATGAACTTAATTCACTTAACTCTTCGCCATTTAAAACTTTGCGAGTAACCTTTTATCATGAAGGGTATCGATAGAAGCACAATTTTATTAGCTTTCCATTGCTATATTTCGTTATCTGATAAATTAATTAGAACCATGCATAAATTAGCATTAAATAAATAAATAAAATCATCAATCGGGTAATTTTCCCGTTTGGTGTTATTTATTTACTTATATATTTCGTTTTCTGAAAAATGAATTAGCACCATGGTATAAATTAGCGTTAACTAAATAAATAACCTCATCAATCTGGAAAAATACCCGATTGATGATTTTATTTATTTATTTAATGCTAATTTATGCATGGTTCTAATTAATTTATCAGATAACGAAATATAGCAATGGAAAGCTAATAAATTGCACTTCATGATAAATACCCTTCATGTATAAAGTTGACTCGCAAAGTTTTAAATGGCGAAGAGTTGAAGTGAATGCATATTTCTTCAGTCTCGTAATGGCATTTCTTTACCGTGTTTTACAGTTTTTATTTGATAATATTATAGAACAAACATTTACGAAGATTACAGTATATCATATATACTGATAAAACCAGTCTATATGATGCGTATATAATATAATATATATATATGAATCCGAGCGGCCCTCTGACTTCAGGGCAAGTTCAGGCCCATGTGCAACAGGCCGATATTCCGTGCGCAGTCCAGGTATACAGTGGTCTATGTCCAAGTATATGCAATCGACCCACCCCTCTCTTTCCTATGTCACATCGATCACTCTCGAGTAAAGCTTAATAAATTCGTTGTACATGACAAATTTCCCACTCTAAATCCAAAATTTGGCCACCTGCGAGTGTGTTTGTCTCTTCCAAATATTTCAACGTGTGTGTGAGAGTACACACAAACCTCGATTTCCCGGACTAATGGGGGGAGCCTGGTCCGGGAACCGCATGTAAAAATAAATAAAAAAATAAAATAAAAATTGTCCGAGGCTGACATATCCCCGGCCCTCGGATTTTGTCCGGCAAATCCGATATCCGGGAAATCGAGGTTTGTGTGTATGTGAATCAGATGTACCTAACTACATTTAGAAAATCAAAATTCAATGTGAATAAGTCACTCATCTTTTCTGCCAATAGTATCTCCTTAGAGACGGGGCTTTAAGGGTGGCCAGGCCTGACCACAACCGAATGCATTGTCATTGGGACAGAGCCGTAGATAGGGAGAGTTTGGCCATCTTGGTCTAAGCAGCGCCATACGCCTCCATGTTACGTTGCTTCCAATCTGTATATTGTAATGAAGACCCTTACAAATAACTACAAAGTAGCATGAGCACTAAAATGAGTATCGTATGGAAGGGCCCAAGTGAACAGACGCTGTGTCAGCTGAGGATGGGAGGCAGTGGAGGCAGGCTGCCAGCACAGCAAAGAGGCAAGATGGCGTCAGGGAAGTGAGTGGCCAAACTCTCCCTATTTATGGTTATGAGTTGGGAACGAATAAAGTGTCATCTAGTGGCGACAAGGAGTACTAATTTCAGGTTACAAGTCTATCAATTCGAGTGTACTTTATGAAATTTTAGTTAGACATTATTGTTACACTAGTAACTATCTGCTTATTCCACTGTAACAACTACGTAGTAATTAAAACAAACACTAGTTCTATAAATGTAAAAAATAAACATACTATTCCTTTTGTACAGTTAATACCATCAGTGTATGCATACAATCAGGAGTAGACAAGCAAATTTATTACATGATACATCTTGCATGTTTCCAATGATATGGACTGTTAGTGCCTGAAGAAAGAAAAAGGCACTAAGGAATTAGCAATAATTCATACGATGCTAGAGCAAGAAAGATGGACAGAAAGACCCTTTTACATCTGAAGATCTACATAAGAGAACTTTTTTGAGTTTAGGAAAAGTTCTAAGCTCTGTAATGGTTGATGTTGAATAGCTTTTTTGAAATTTTTTATGTACACACCTTGCCCTTAGCACTTAAGAAAACCTTTTGAGTGTTCAATGAGGGGTATGTAAGATGGCAGAGAATAAAGAGGAGACATGGCACTGCATAAGTTCATACTCTTCTGTGGGTTACTTAGCCACGGCCCTTGAACCAACCAGATGCTTTTATAACCATCTTTCAAATTACACAAGTTACATTGTTGGAATAACCTATAGAGAACACATCTCCCAAATAAGGCAGGAGCTGATGATATATGAGGTGCATGCAAGAAAAAGACCAAGGCAATTCTTTCTGTAATAATAGATGAGTGCAGAGGTCCTCGTCCTGCCTCAACATCTCCAAAGCACAGCAATCAACATAAATAAATATAGATTGCCTTCCAGAGCACTAGGCAGCCATAAATCCACCTTGCCCCTCAACGGGTCAGTGTACTCCACCAGAACACTCACTCACTCACACACTCACACCTCCACACACACACACACAGGTGTATAGTCAGCTTCTCAGAAGCTATGTAGTTTCACCTGTGCTGCCTAGGTTATGCAGGCAAAATATGTCATGTTGGCATATATGACATCATGTTCCCCGAACTTACATCGGTAATGGGGATGAATGTTGTAATGAAATTTGACAGGCTTACTTTAATCCCAATCAAATGGATGTACATATGGATGAATCTACAAGGTAGGTTTTACTACCTTGCTTTTGGTTGCCAATGACACTGCTTCTCATAGTACTTTTTCTATACCTTTGTTCCAAGTTTATAGAAACCGATTTTATATAACGCTCCACTGCATACTATAGTCTTACACATATACAAAAGAAAAATGGAATAAGGTTCTGAGGCAGTATTCCAAAATATAATTTACTCATGTAGTTTACTTCTTTGCAAAAGCAATTTTCATAGCATGTGTAGGGGTGATCTTGAAACCTTGCAGGGCATCCTTGGCTGCAGCAGACTGCATCTCATTTTCAAACTCCACAAAAGCAATATCATGGCGGCCAGGAACCAGACGAACCTCCTTGAACCCTGGGAACCTGAAAACAAAAAAATAAAACCTTAGCCTTGAATTACAAGAAGCACTGATACCTGCTCCTCGGAAAAGGTATAATTGTACAACTAAGGTGTCCCAAGATCATAAGAGGGAAAAAATGAAACATGTTTTTTTTCACTTGCTCGTGTTTTACTTCTGTTCGCACATGCATAAGAAGAGTTCCTGTGAAATTAGATGAAATTCGGAGAATATTTAGGGGTCGCGACAACTGAACAATTTTCTAATAACCTTCAAAACAAAGAAAAAACTCAAAACATCCCACACTTTTAAAGAACTTATGGACCAAAAAAGAAGAAACTTCTAAGTGAAGTTCCGATGTGGTAAGGG
>JACEEZ010004262.1:5000-18617 GCA_016584305.1 Chionoecetes opilio | reverse complement strand
CTTTCTTGGGGCTCCCCTCCACTTTACTGTACTGCCCTTCTTGGCGATTTTTGTGGGTTTGCTCGAAAAAAATACGCCATTTTATATATTTATTATTTGTGTGTTGGGTGTGTGTGTGTGTGTGTGTGTGTGTGTGTGTGGTGTGTGTGTGGTGGGGTGTGTGTGGTGTGTGGTGTGTGTGTGTGTGTGGTTGTGTGGTGGTGTGTGTATTTTGTGTAAATGGGGTTTTTATAAAAAAATGTGAGTAAAGGAAAATTGGTAGGTTGTGTGTGAGAGAGAGAGGAGAGGAGAGAGAGAGAAAGAAGAGAAGAGGAAAAGGAAGAGAGAAGAGAAAAGAGAAGGAGAAGAAGAGAGAGAGAGAGACAGAGAGAAGAGGAAAATAAAGTGGAAGGGGGTGACCATTAAAGCAGTGTGCGGGTGAACAAAAAATGGAATCGGGTGTTGTGACAGGGGGAGGGGGAATAAAATACAAAGGAAACACAAAAGCAACAGACCGATGGTCCTTACAAGACTTTTGTTTTTAACGACACTACAACTAACAAAATAAGAGGAAAGGATGGAAGAAAGGGGTCCTCCCCCCCCCACCCATCCCCCCACCCAACGGCCGGAAAAAAGTGATCCCATGCAATAAAAAAAAAACTGCATGGAATTTGTGAGGAAAGTTGAAAGCTGTAATCTAGGGCTACTACTACTAGTTTTTTGGGGTATTTAGTGCTTATAGATAGGTCTGTTATGTGTTTTTTTAATGGTGTAACCATGTGGGGGTTCAAGGTGGTGCCGCCTTCCCTGGCCTTTCTTGGGGAGGCAGCAGTCAATCGGGCCCCAGCTCCGTTCAATCCCTGGGGATTGTGTATTTTCCATGTAGGGCGCCGTCACTTCAATGCCTCCTGCAGCATCCCCCCGTCCCTTAAATCCGTGGTGGTCACTAACTGTCAGGCCCCTAACTAAACCACAGCCCTCACAGGTCGAGGTAGTATGGTAACCGGGGTTAACTCGGGCTTCTTGTGTGTTATGGGGTCTAATGTAGTGTGGTGTAGGCTCATGTGGAATTCAGGGGTGGTGCGGCAGCCTTGCCGGGCGCTTTCGGGGAGGCAGCAGTCAATCAGGCCCCCGCCCGTTTAAAATCCCTGGGGTAGTGCCTTTCCAAGTAACGCCCGTGCACTTAAATCCCCCCTCAGCATGCCCCCGGGTAAAAAATCCCGATGGTGGTACAAACTGACAGGGCCCTTACTGAACCCACAGCCCTCACAGGTCAAAAGTTGATAGTGCCGTTTCTCGGGCTGTCTAGACGTGTGGGGGGGGGTTGTGTAGACGCGACTCGAAATCTTTTTACGAAATGAGAGTAATTTTCAGGGGCCCGGAGATGATTTATTTTTCCCGGGAAAAAACAGTGAAAAAACCGGGGATTTGATATGAAATATTTACGAGGCTTTTTTAAATTTCTATTGTATTTGAGTTTACTACTTCTGACGGCGCCCATTCCTACGTTTTACAACACGGTTTGTGAAAAGTACTTGCTTCGTTCGTTACAAACCGTTTTGCTTTTTAAACCCTTTGTTTCTAGTTGACTTCCCGGTCTACGTAAAAAGTTTTTTCGGGGACTACTTCTAAATCCATTGAATTTTTTAAAGACTTCGTGAGGTCACCTCTTTCCTTCTTTTTGTTAGTGGAATAATTTTAAGTTCTTTGAGCCTTTTCGTACATTTTTTCGAAACTAGGTATCATTTTAGTTTACTCTGCGCTGTATTTTTTCTGTTTATCTAGTCCTTTTTATAATAAGGTGACCGAACTACACAGTATTCTAGATGGGGGCGAACCGATTAAAAAGAGTGAGTAAAATTTTTTTTTTCAGATTTGAAACTGAAAGTTCGCCCAAATAAACCCAAAACCAAATTTATTTCATTTTTTTACTACCTCTAAAATTTGGTTATTCGGTTTGAATCTTTCAGATTATAACGCCTAATCTTTTTCTTTACAACACTTTTAGTTGGAAATCGTTAAATCAGTAACTTTTATGAGGGTTTGTTATTCCCGATATGTGTACATGACATTTGTAAAGGTTGAAATTCTTTTGGGCCTTTTTTGACCATTCTGTTACGTGTTTTAAAGGTCTTTTGGCGCTAAATTTTTGTAGAGGCTATTTTTTGTGTTTTCGTGTCATCAGCAAATTTCGTACCTGCATGTGATTCCCCGTCAATGTCATTTATGTATTTTAAGAAAGGATAGGTCCGAGAACTGATCCTTGAGGAACCCACTATTTACATTTGGTCCAGTCAGAAATTTTTCCTTTTATCTACCCTTTTTTTTACGATTTGAAAGCCAGTTTTCTACCCAATTTAAAAGAGGGCCCTGTTTACCATAGCTTTTACTTTGCAAATGAGAGCTTATGGGGAAAACTTTGTCGAACGTTTTTTTGAAAATCGGGTAAACTACGTCTACTGCCCTCGGTTGTCGTACTTTTTTGAATACACTATTGTAAAATCAAGAAATTTTTGGGGCTGAGCTTTTTATTTCTAAATCCTTTGGTGCGATCTTTGATTATGTCATTTTCTTCTAAAAACTTAACGATTTTGTCTCTTATGAGGGTTCCATTTTTTTTAGAAACTGATTTTTAAACTGATTGGGCGATGTTTTCCGGGGCTGGGGGACTTGCTTCCTTTTTTAAATAGGGGTTGACATTTGCTAGTTTCCATTCCCCGGGTACATTTCCGGTGAGAAAACTTATTAAAAAAGATGGAAAGTGGTTTTACTTTTCGTTCTTTGCTTCTTTTAAATGCTGGCGAAATTTTGTCAGGACCAGAGCTTTGTTTATCTTCATGTTATTTATGGAGAAAAATGTCACTTTCCTGAAGGTTAATGGCTGAGGAAAGTACCTTGTTCTGGGTTTTCGGGTGGGTTTTTTTGGGGTTTTTTCCACTGGAAGACTGATAAAAAAAGTTATTTGATATCCCCATTTTTACTTCATTTTCTGTGTGTTCGCCTTTTTCCCTTTAAAAGGGTCCTATGGTTACGTCTTATTTTTTTTCCTTTTTAAACATACTGTAGAAACTTTAGGGTTTGATTTTCTCATTTTGGGAATACGTACTTCAAAATTTTTCTTGCCTGCTTAATGATTTTTTCCCTATTTCGTCTATTCTGGGGCGTGTCGCTTTTTTTCGTCTTCATTTTGTGTTTCTATGTGTTTTTTCATATGCCGCTTTTTGCTGCAAAGGGGTCCTTGATTTTCGCGGGGGCCCCATTTCGGTTTAATGTTTTGAAAAGATCCCTATATCGCATCGGTATTGAGGATTTATTGCTAAGTTAAACTTAGTGAATTCATGCCATGCTCATTTATTCGTTACTTTCTGAAAATAAAAATTCCAAAAAAACGGTGTTTTGTTAGATTTTTTTTAGTTTTCTGAGTCTTTGGCCTTTTTATAAACAGAACTTTTTTTTTTTACTTTCGACTTCGCTTTTCTTTCTGATGTTAATACTGAAAATAATCGCCCGGTGGTCACTCTACTAAAATTTGGATCCGCGTTAAAGTTACTGACAAGATTTTCGTTATTGTGAAAATAAGATCTAGAATATTTTGCCCCCCTTGATTACCACTGTTTTGGGATAACCTTTCTTGGAGGGTTTAATAGAGAGTTGCCCCCAATGTTTGTAAGCGAGCCGCCCCAAATAGTAACGGGGGGAAATTTAAAAACACCGAAAATTACGCTTTCTTCTGAACCAATTTCCAAATTGTTCATAGAGTTCTTTTCATTGTATTTGTTTTGAGCTGGGAGGTCGATAAAAAAGGGCCCAAATTTCTACTTTTTAGAAAAGCGATTTTGTTTTACGAAAATTACTTCTGTTATCATTTCAAGGGAGGGGGAGCTTTTCTTCGGGAGGAGGAGGAGGGGAAGGGGTCGTCGGCGGGTCTTTTTTTATTTTGCAGGGAAAGGGAAATTAACTGCAGGAGGGGCCCCTGAAGTGTTGACGCTCATGGCACTTCCTTGCAGGGCGGGGCCGGGGGGGGGGGAAGTGTTGCCTTTTTTTATATTTTTTTTTTCCATTAGGGGATCCTTTTGGTGTCTGCGGGAGGTGGGGGGTGGGGGGGGGGGGAAATGTGGGGCCTTTTTTTTTAAATGTCCACCTTAAAAAAAAAAAAAAAGGGTGAAATTTAAAAAAACCCCTTCACGCCCCAGATTTTTTTTTTCCCTTTGCTATAAAAAAAAAAGTCTTTGATAGCCATAAAAATTAAAAAAAATAACTAAATATAAAACAAATTAGTTTGGGGGCAAGGATACTAAACAGGTCTTGCTATAAAATATTTCTTATATGCACTAAAAAAAATTTTCTAAAGGGGAGCTAAATTCAATGGAAATTTCGTTTTGGGGCTCAGGGGTTTTTGAAAAAATAAAAAAAGAAAAGAGATGGATAGTGTCCGGGAGGGGGGGCAAAAAGGGTGGGGTTTATTTCTAGGTAATTGTGTTTTTGTTACTGGCCCCCCCCCTAAAAAAATAAGGGGAAAAAGGGAAATAAAAATAATAGAAAGAAGGGGTTGTGGGAGAAGGGGGTGAAAAAGGAATGTTCCTTTGTTTTTCCTTTTTTAGGTATAGTCCCCTGATAAAAAAAAAAAAAAAAAAAAAAAAAAAAAAAAATAATAAAAAAATAAAAAAAAAAAAAAAAAAAGCTAAAAGAAATAAACAAAAAAAGGAAAAAAATAAGTATAAATATTTTTTTGTTGTTTTTTTTTTTGTTATTGCACCCTCAAAAAAAATGGCAAAAAAATAAAGAAAGGGAAAAAATGTTGCCGGTTTTTTTTTCATTGTTCCCCTAAATATAAAAAAAAAGGAAAAAAAAATACCTTAATAAAAAGGTAAAAATTGGGGTTTTTATTTATAGTTGTGTCCCCCTTAAAATCAAAAAAAAAACAGGAAAATGTTTACAGAAAGGGGCCCTGTCTTGTTGTGCTGTCGCCCTCTTGGTGTTAGTAACTGTAAATTTTATAATGTTGGGGGTATTTTTTTTCTTTTAATGCAAATTAATGGTTTTAAAAATACTGTACATTTATAAAAAAAGGGGATTTTGTTCTCTTTCCTTTCTTGAGTTCAAAAGTTTTAATTTTGACAATGCTGATGATAATAAAAGTAGATTTCTTTGGTAATTTTATTTTTTGATTTAAAATCATTTACTTTACAAGGGGTATGAACCACCCGCGCCGCACACACGCACGCGCACACACCACAACACAACCCCAAAACCACAAAACACCCCAAAACACACACACACATATACACACACACAAAACCCCCACACACACACACTCACAGACACAGACACAGACCAGACACACACCAAAATACACACCCCAGCAACCAAAAGCGCTTTCAGGGGCTCTCTGGTATTCCGCCCCTCCCTGCAGCACTGTCCAAGGCGCCCCCAAAAGCTCACGAGCCCACCTAATGCTGCACCGGCAAATCTCAGGTAATGCAGCAAAATTTTCAGCGGCGTGTAATGGGGGGTGGCTGAGTGTGTATGTGTGTGTGTGTGTGTAGTTGTGTGTGTGTGTGTGTGTGTTTGTTGTGTTTGGGTTTGTCTGTTGTTGTGTGTGGGGTTTTAGAGAGAGAGAGAGAGAGGGGAGAGGAGACTGGACAAAAAATTAAAATTTAAAGCGACGCATCATGTCACACAAAAACGATACAATTTTTTTAATACACTCATGTTTTTTTTCCCCTCGTTAAAACTCATCCCTTTTTCCTCGCTACTTTATTCGCTTTCCTCTTTCCCCTCCCCCTCTCTCTTTCCCCCTTCCTCGTCCTTTGAATGCGTCTTCTTCGCACTATCAACTGCATTTACTCCATCACTTACTGGTACCTCATTCTCCACTAACCCTCTAATTGCCTTTTGTGAGCACTAGCTCTCTATACACCATGCCACATCCCATATTACTTAACCAGTCCTATAACTTTTGCGACCACACATAACTCTTTCAATACGACACACCATACTCCTATACTATTGCCACAATACTTTGTGCTCACTATACTCATATCAACCACCAATACTCTTATACTTACTCCTATACTTGGCCACTATAACTCATATAACCACTCAATATCTTTACGTACCACTATACTTGCCACTACACCTCACACGGGCCACCTACACATCACACGCGTTTGTGTCAAGTAATTCCACTCCTTGTGGCTATTTCGATATACGAAAAAAAAAACGTTCACCCTCTTTTAGAAAGAATAAAAACGTTCACCTCCCAAGAAAGATTAAAAACGTTTTCACACTCCCAAAAAGAATATAGGAACGATTCACCTCCCCAAGACCAAAGAAAAACGTGTCACCTAACAAAACGACAATAAAAAAAACTCTTTCACCTCCCAAGAAGATAAAAACACGTTCACCTCCCAAGAAAAAGAAAAAAAAACGTTTTCACAATAACAAGAATAAACAAAACGATTCACTCTCCCAAGAAAGCATATAGCAACTTCAACACTCCCAGGACAAAACCGACCAAAAACGTTCACCTAACAAGAATAACAAACGTATCACGGCTCCCAAGAAATAATATAAAAAACGTTTCACCATCCACAAGCAAAAAGAAAAAAACGTTCACCTAACCAGAATAAAAAACGTTCACCTGCCCAAGAAAATAAAAGTTTCACGGAGTGAACGGGACACAGTATCCACGGGTAACAGACCCTAGTATACACGGGTGACAGACACAGTATACCACGGGTGACAGACACAAGTCATCCACGTTGACAAGCACACCAAGTATCACCACGGGTAAAAACAGACCAGTATTAACACGGGTGACAGACCAAGATCCAACGGGTTGACAGCGACACAGTCATACACCGGGTGAAAGCAGACAGTATACACGGGTGAACAGACACAGTAATACACGGGTGACAGACACAGTACAACACCGGGTGCAGACACAGTATATGCACGTGATGACAGACACAATACAGTATAACACGGGTAACCAGACAACAGTATGTCACACGGTGACAGATCACGACAGTATAACCACGGGCAAAGACACAGTGTACACGAGGTGACAGACCAGCATATACACGGGTGACAAGACACAGTATACACGGTGACAGTGTGACACAGTATAAACCACATGGGTGACAGACATCAGTACCTAACACAGAGGTGACGACACAGATATACAAGCATTACAGACACAGCATATACACGGGTTACAGAACCAGTATACCCAGATAACAGAAACACTGTGTAACACGAAGGTGACAGACACAGTATACACGGGTGACGGAACAGTATACACGGGTGACAGACACAGTATAACACGGGTAACACAGAACACAGTATAGCTACACTTCGGCTGACGACACAGTAATAACACAACACGGGTCAAACAGACACAGTTGCCACGGGTGACAGACACAGTATAACACGGGTGACAGACACATGTCATAACCCGTGGTGACAGACACCGTGGATACACGGTGACAGACACAGTGTACAACGCGGGTGACAGACACAGTATTACACTGTGACGAAACACAGTATACACCGGGTGAACAGACACATGTAGACACAAGGATGAACAGTACATCAAGTATAACACGGTGAACAGACCCAGTCCAGTAGGACACGGTTTCAGACACAGTGTACACGGGTTGACAGACACATATACACGGTGACGAGCCAACAGAGTACACGTGGACAGACACAGTGTACACCGGTACAGACATCAGTAATAACATCGGGTGACAGACACAGTATACACGGGTGACAACACACAGTATACACGGTGACAGACACAGTATACACGGGTGACACAGTATACACAGGGTGACCAGACACAGTATACACGGATAGAACAGACAACAGTATAGCACGGGTGACAGAACAGTGGTACAAGACCGGGTGACAACGACACAGTATACACGGGTGACAGACACATTACCGGGTGACACAGACACAGTATACACGGGTGACCACGTCTCAACACAGTGTACACGGTTGACGACACAGTACACACACGGGTGACAGACACAGTATACACGGGTGTACAGAGACACAGTGTACACTGAGTGACCAAGACACAGTATACACGGGTACAGTACACAAGGATACAAACGGGGTGATCTAGACCCAGTATACAGCGCGGTGACAGAACCAGTACTAGCACGGGTGACAGACACAGTGTACACAGTGTTACAGACGACAGTTAACACGGGTAAAACCAATACAGTATACACACGGTGCCAGACACAGTATACACGTTTGAACTAGACTACAGTGTACACGGGTAACAGACACAGTATACACGGGTGACGACAACAGTATACACGGGTGGGCAGACACGAACGGAACACGGCGTGCCAGACCCAAAGGTCTTACACATAGTGACACAGTATAACGGGTGGACAGACAAGTATAACGGGTGACAGACAACAGTATACACGGGTGACACAGATAACCACGGGTTACAGACACACAGTATGCCACGGTGACAGACCACAGTATACACGGTGACAGGCACATGTACACGGTGGAACCGACACAGTTATACACGGGTGACCGACACAGTATACCCGGGATGACAGACACATTATGCACGGGTGACCAGACACAGTTATCTCCGGTGACAGACACAGTGTACACGGGTTCAAGACACACGGCGTATAACCGCTGTGACAGAGCACAGTATAACGGGTTGACAGACACTAACTGTGTACACACACACGTGACAGAACACCGAAGTATGACACACCGGGTGACAGACCCCAGATATACAACGGGTGAACAGCACAGCGTAATCACACGGAGTGACAGACACAGTATATACACGGGATGCCACACGGGTTAACACACAACTACACACTCCCGTTTACTCATACCATGCGTCATAAGAACATTAAGAATATACCAGGAAGCTAAGACTCAGCAAAGAATACAGAGATCGTCCGCACAAAAACGCCCCTTTAATAACACATGGACAAGCTCACATATATACATGTATAGTCACAGTACAAGCGTACCCTTCCCCTCATGGAGAACAACGGGAAGACTACAAGAGGCCGTGAGACCATACGCCGGGTAGTTCGCATTGAGGGGTTTTTTTTACTTAATACACTGCATACATTCACCTTTCATCCCATACCTGAAATTGTCTAGCCTGCCTTTTAAAACGTCCCTGAATTGACTCCGACACTAACTAAAACTCTACTATAGACTGAAGGTCTCCTTCCGCATCATATCACCACCCTATTTGTGAATCCAGTTTTTTTCTATTTCTTTTTACACAACATCTATCTTTTATCCATTCGAATGCAAATTATCTAAATCTTGTTCTAACCTGGGTACTCAGCATATAAGAACTTTTCCCGTACTCCTCCCAACCTTTAATATGCATCCTTTCAAAACGCACTATTCAATACTTCCATCAGTAAAATCGCCCATCTACTCTACGCCTCGAGTGAGTATAATCGTCGGCTAGGGTCTTAACAAATTAAGTGGCTCTCCATGAACATGACACAGCTTCAATAACACTGATTATTGTAAACGTTACCATTAACTTATATGAGAAGCGAGACTTTAAGTCCATTACATTGAAAGACTGAATATGTATTCTCTGACTATCCGTCTCTTCTCTAACGTTCATCGATCTCTTCTTACTCACTCACTCTACTCTCAGTCTCTCATCTCTCTCTCTCCATTATACCTCCGAATTTCCCCCCTACCCCATGCTGTCCTTCTCTCTTCTCTTACATCATATCTCCAAAAAAAATAAAAAAAAATCACAGATCTTCTCTTCTCTCACAACACACACCAAAATACATACTAAGAGCAGTATGTACAAAGAACGATGAATACCACACACACGCGCAGCGCGCAACAGACACAAAAACCAACACACAGACACACCACACACACACACACACACACACGCACACACACTACAGCACACACAAAAAAAAAGGAAGATACACACAACGACAGCACTTACAACACACAACCACACACACACACAACACAACACTAGCAGCTACACACACCAACGACCTCCCTACACGTACGACCACCACCCCCCCCACACCCCAGAGTAAAGCAGTGTATTGTGTAAAGAAGACCAACCTTGCGCCCGCAGTATGGTCCCAGGGCGAACACAGCGTCCTCCCTACAGTTGCCCAGCCAACTACTTCATGTCCCGCGGAAGGTCTGTAATTGAACTACAAAATTAGTATTACACCTAAGCGATCTTTAATTGGCCCTCTGTTTGATAACATCTAATGACGTCACCGAGGTAATCTCTGTCCACCAAGGCGGTTAAGCTGGGGGCTGTGGGGAAAAGGGGGCCGCCTCTGTTTGTCTTGGAGGCGGGAGGAACATGGGGGGGAGAAGGGAGAAGAAAGGTGCGGGGGACATCAATGGATGAGTGGAGGGGAGTTAGTTTGTAAGAGAGGGAAGGCGTAGGGAGGAGGAGAGTATGAAGGGGTTGGAACAGCGGGCAGATAGATGGGAGACGGCGTCAGCGGTGTAAAGAATAAAGACGGAGGGAGGGAAAAGGAGGGGGAAGAGGCGAGTAGGGAGGTTGGCTTAGAGTTGGTAGGATATATCATGTGGTACTTTAGTGATTTGTTCGTGGAGCGGATGGTAAGTGGGTGGTGATGGAAGGGCGTGTGTGAGGATGGTAAGGGGGAGGGCATTGCTTTCCCTCCCTCCCCCCAACACACACATCTAAAAAATATATCATATAAATTCATAAAGCTTTACAAGCAACAACGCAGCATAAACTAACAAAGGATTGAAACTGCGGTTTGTACTGTGAACCATCATGTTTGTGTGTGTGTGTGTGTTGTGTGTCAGTGTAGTGTGTGTTGCGTGCGTTGTGCGTGCGCGTGCGCTAACTCGTTAACATCATAACCCACATGATACTTAAAATGAAGTCAAAACGTTACACACTACACAGATGCGTCGTTGGATTACACAATCACTCATGCGTTCAGTAGACTGCTAAGGTCAACATTATCGACACATTTTGTGACCACCCAGCAGTCTGCTTTCACTATATCTTTTGAAGCATCAGTACTAAGCTACATACGAAACCTGTAACTCAGATACATACATAGATAATAGATAGATAGCATATTATTATTGACCACGACAACACAAGCACATAAACTTAGTAAAAATACATTGAATTTTCGGTCTAACGACCAACAACGTAGCACCTTGACCTTAAGTAAAATACATTGAATTTCGGGTACTCAACAACACAGCATGCCTCATCAACTTAGTACAAATACATATGAAATTTCGGGTCTAACAAACAAACAGCAAATGAATATCAAACATGAGTAAAAATACATTGAATTTCTCCGGTGGGTCTAACATACAACAACATGCATATAAACTTAGTCAAAAATAACATTGATTTCAAGTCTACACAAGAACAAATGCTATAACTCTAGCAAAAATACTTTGAAATTTCGGTCTGAAAGTAAACACAAAAATCATCTCATAATCAACTTAGTAAAAAAATACATTGAATTTCGGTCCAACTCAATTGATTAAATACAATATTCGTAATCTACAAAAAGAAAAGTCAAAGTTACCAATGACTATCGGTAACACATACAAAAAAAACCCAGTGACAGACTTCATCCTGGACAAGTGAGTGCCAGGTGCTTGTACTTCCAATTGTCCACGCTGCGACATACCATACACTACTTCACTATTTCTTTGCCCTGAATCCCTAACTGCATCGCACCCTGATACCTAGTTCACTCATCCCTAAACCAAAAATATACGAATAAAAACAGCGTCACGTTGGGTGTCATGCTTCTGCTGCCGCTTGATTGTAAGCCAGTCACTCTGCTACCTCAGTGCTCGGTGTCTGCTGTTCAACTTGGGGGGGGGATGCTTCTATTTTAGGATTTTCACCATTAGTTCAGTTTTTCTTACTGCTCTTTTCCGACGCGTTTGAAAGTATATTGCCTTTAGTTTTTTTCTTATTTTTTGTCATGAATATAGGTTGAATTACTCTCTCGTCCTGCTCTCTCTCTCTCTCTCAATCCATCTCTCCTCAGTCCAGTCAATCACAGCATCTCAAAGCAGCTCTCAGTGCGAATCTCGCTCTCTTCTCTCTCGATCTCTCTCTTCTCTCCTTCTTCTCTACCTCCTCTACACCCATGAGGGCTTTCACATACTTAACGGCATGGCCTCTAGGGAGAATCTCCAAGAGGCATTAGCACTAGCGAAGGGAATAAAAGAATATACACACAATTCCGCTGTAGCCACCCTGAAGTTTTCTCCCTGCCCTTGTAATTTTCTCCACTCTTACTCCCAAGCCTTTCTCCTCAAAGATGTTTTCATACCGATCAGCAAGCGGTAACTTTTGATGTCAATTTATTTATGGGTAACTTTTGAGTTGGGCAAATGTGTGTACATTCTCCTTAGGCTAGTTATTTGTCGGGGGTGTATTTATCATAGCATTATTGTTACTTGTTTTGTACTTGTATTGGCAGTGTGTTACTTGAGACACAGAGAAACAGACCTAATGGCAAATAATCGGCACATTAATACTAACATGGGACCGGCCCCCCCCCTACTCACGCCACCCCACCCCCCCCCCACAAAAACACACACACAACACACAACAACAAACAAACACACCACACATAACACACACGACCACAACACACACACAGAGCATAAATCACACACAACACAAAAAAACAAAACAACGCAAGCACCACACAACACACACACACACAAACAACAAAAAAAAAAAGATGCACACACACACACACACACCGACACACACACGACACACACACACACAAACACCACATCACACACTCATTAACAACACACACAACACATCACACACACACCCACACACCCACACCACACAACACACACTCACACACACACACAAGGCCACACTGCACACACACACACACACAGACAGCACTAGCACACACACACACACACACAACACACACACACACCAACACACACATAGAGACAAAAACACTACACACACACACCTTACACACCACACATACACCCATGGTCACAGGTGAGTGGTGGTATCTGGTCTACACTACACACCCAACAAAAACGTACGCACAACACACACACAAACACACACACAACACCACACACACACTACTGAGCACACACACACATCACAACAACACCGACACACCAGATCACAGCACTCATAGGCTGTATATAACACACACACACGTTGTGGTTCTTGGTGGTACAAATATTTTCAGTGTCACCGCGAGTTGACATTGCCCCGTGCCACGCTGATGCGCCGCCCTAATAGAACCCGGTGCTCGGCTCTTCGCCATCTGTGCTATGGATGGCGTGTTGCTGGCTGGACAGCATTCTAGACAGTGGTAATGAGGACGCAAGCTTGGTGTTGATCGGGTATTGTCCGTTTGAACATTGTGCTAGTGGTTCTTGAAACGTGTTCAAGGTTATCGACATTCCGATTGAGGTCACGCAGCATGACAGGAGTTCTGGGCCAGTGCCTTGAGAGTGGTGGGCCCACCTATAGCGACAAGTCGGTATTTCTATTGAGCTCAGTGACTCTGTCTATGGGCTGTGGGTGTGCTTCCTTGGGAGTATATC
>JACEEZ010004261.1:72500-74483 GCA_016584305.1 Chionoecetes opilio | reverse complement strand
AAAGGAATTAAAAAAAACAGTCGCCGATATCGGCGACAGTACCTATCGGCGACAGTTCCAGGTACCCTCTTGGTTTTTCCCCACACTCCCTTCTGTCATACCTGCACACCTGTCAAGCTGCGCTGCCAAGGACTGATGACTTTATAGATTTAACCCCTTCACGCCCAGATCTTTCCTTTGCTATATATTATTGTCTGTTAGCCATTACGAAAAGTAGCTTAATATACCAAATTAGCTATAGTGGACAAGGGTATTAAACAGGTCATGTCTATAGAATATTGCTTACATTAATTGAAATAGTCTAATGGTAGCCAAATTACAATAGAAATTACGTTCTGGTCCACAAGGGGTTAAGACCTCTGTGTAGAAAGCCGTGTATTGATATCGTAGCCCACATGATGAGGAAATAGATACATACAGTGGTGTTGAAAATGTGTATTGACCAGAACACTCACACAGTTTTGAGGAACAATGTCTGTTACACGGATGCCAATACATGTAGCATTCACGTGTCGTCATTACACTTGTCTTGAAAATTGTTAAGTGTGTTTTGTCATTTTTCTGGTAGTGATAGTTATCTATTTGACCCCATACGTTGATGTTTTTGTTATTGTCCAACAGATGATCATGAGAACAAAACTTGTATCTTCACGGAAACAACTAAACAGGAGAAGATCTATTTTTTCCAATGTGCGGACCTGAAGTGCCTGCCGACCCTCTATCTGTGTGACGGCGTGAGGCATTGTCTGGACGGCGACGACGAGGACCACTGCGGCCTCAACGGTGGGTGGGTGTTGCTTGCCTGCTTCACCCCTTCACGCCCAGATCTTTCCTTTGCTATATAAAATCGTCTGTTGTTAGCTATTGATATGTCAAATTTGGCGATGTGAATTTCCTCACTCTATGTTTTCTTTCTGTGTGTCCGTGTCTCCATCAGCTCGTTACTAAGTTTTAATGTAAGTCATATTAAAACAACAACAAAAAATAGGGAGAGCTTAAAAGTACAAATTCCATTCCGATTATAGGAAGGAAATATGTGGACAGAGGGGTCCGCCTATTTCCTTTCTATAATCGGAATGTAATTGAAACTTTTAAGCTCTTCCTACTTTTTGTTGTTGTTTTATTATGACGTACATTTGATAATTTACTCTAAACTGGTTTCCTCACAACGCCTCTCCTTAGTGCGTACCTTTCCCTCCCCAGCATTCATGTCGCCGCTTGCTTCCACTCCTCCTTCCTGCCCTCACCTCACTCTGTGCTTCATCGCTCCTCCCGGCAGGTGCGTGCAGAGACGAGGGTTTCCGGTGTTTGGACGGCAGCTGCATCGCCTGGACCTTACAGTGCGATGGCAAGGAGGATTGCCCCCACGGCCTGGACGAGGAAAACTGTGGAGGTGATGTTACTCTAGGCACCACATTTCTGCCTGTCAACATCTTTGGAGAATTACTAAGCACTGAAATACATACCTTGTCTTCAGGCTTTGCTTATATATTCACACACAGGCAGTGGCACCGTTGAAACATTAAGTGGTGATGAAGAATGTAAGACAAATGAGTATAAAAGGTGGTAGGGAAACTCAGGATGAATCAGGAAACACTATATATATATTATCTAACGTTTCGATAAGCGTCTTCTTCAGAGAGAAATTATTTATCTCTGAAGAAGACGCTTGTCGAAACGTTAGAAAATATATATAGTGTTCCTGACTCGCCTTGAGTTTCCCTACCACCTTTTATACTCATTAAGTGGTGACTAAAGAGGTGCTCATCGCTTCCCCTTCCGTGCCCAGACCCGCTGATCTGCGACGGCGACGAGTGGCCGTGCGAGAGGTTCAGCCAGTGCATCCCCGCGGCCTGGCGCTGCAACCATCGCTACGATTGTCGGGACGGGTCGGACGAGCGTTTCTGCTGTAGGTATTGCACGGGCGACGCACACAGATTAGGGGGACTAGAATATACTTGTTCTATATATTCGACTTGATAT
>JACEEZ010004261.1:62500-65000 GCA_016584305.1 Chionoecetes opilio | reverse complement strand
TCAAGGGGTTACAGGGTTGATGATACGCTTCTATTTTCACGCAGCAACCTGTGTAACAACCACATCACGGAGCTGGGTGACGGGACGCTATCAGGGCTGCAGACGCTCATCACTCTGCTTCTCTGCAACAACAACATCACCAACATCACCTACGGCAACTTCAAGGGCCTCAAAAAACTCCAAGGCTTGTGAGTGATGTCTGACTTCACGTTATTTCCCCTTGTTGAAGTAGTAATCAATGTCTGGGACTGTAACCTGGAACTCTCTGTGTTCTTTTTTTCACTTGCTATGACTAAATCTTTTCCAAGAGATGAGTCAACCCCTCCCGAACTAAATTGGTCCACTCCCCCTTTTTATGTTCTCTTATTGTCTTCTTTATAGGTACTGGTAATTATGCGGGATTTTTGTTACTTTTTTTTTTTTTTGCCCTTTACCAGTCCTTTGTTTTCAGTCCAATGTTTTCTTTTTTTTCCTTACATCACGTAAGGAAAAAAAAGAAAACATTACTTCAGAATGTGACAGAAATGTTTCGAAGACACATCACAACACACACCTTCCCTTTTTCGAAACTTGTGGTTGTGTGAAAACTTTCTGAAAGAGTCCATGATGCGTGCGAAAAGTTACCAGAAAAAGTCACTGAACCATTCTTATAAACATGACTTTGCACCTCGCCAATTTTCTGCCGTTTTCTGCACTCTGCAAATCATTGTTTATTATTGTTTTCTACAGTTTACAAATTAAAAGTCTTGTTGTTTCAAAGTTAGCCAAAAAATATTACTATCTGACAGCATTAATTGGTTTGCTGTCAACACTAATCTACAAACAGGTATCACGTTAAAAAAGTGCCATTGACCTGATTTATTGTTTTTCACCTCAATAAAGCGCGATCAAACATGTTATTACACGTGTACCTTTAATGTTTAATTACTTAATAGTCGGTCAAACACAAGTTAATGAGGCACAACGTTTCGTGATTAGCCAGGAAATAATTATAACGCATTTCGCTACGTACTTTGATTTCTTTCAAAGACTGAAATTTGATCAAGTAAATATTTTGAACATACATTAATAATCACTAATACAAGAATATTAAAGCGTAGTGCTCCTTCACATTCCTCTAAGCTTTAAAAGTGTATTCATATCCTCGTCCTGCCTGTGCGGATTTGACAACAGTAACGATTGCGAGCCCCAGACTTTGCATGTCCCGCTAAAGTTCCATCCTCCCCGTAACAATCAGAGGTGTCGCAAACCCCTTGTAAGCAGAACGATCTCATAGCACCGACATTCACTGTTCTGTTACCTTATTGCAGTGGCGGAAGAGACACAAACTAATAAAACATAAAAATAAAAAGTAGGATAGGAGAGAAGTTTGTATGAATCAAGAGAAAAAAGCATAAACATATAACACATAAACTGATTAAACATAGGAGTGAAAAGGACAGGAGAGAATATATTGAATTAAGAGAAAAAAACGGAGAGACGTAGAGATAAAAGATAGATAAAGAACAGATTAATGTATATGAGTTAGGTGGAAAGAATGGAGAGAGAGAGACAGGTAGATATGCATGACTGTAGATAAGTTATGGTTTAGGTGTATAGGGTGTAGTATGTGTTTTAATTCGTTTGATGCATTCGTCTATTACTCGTGTATATGTATCGCTTACAGAGACCTCACGGGCAACCAAATCACGCGTCTCGGGCCCAAAGGTTTCTATGGTCTCCGCATCTTGCACAAACTGTGAGTCAGATTTTCTGTTGTAGTTTTTTTTTTCCTCTCTCTTAACCCCTTCACGCCCAGATCTTTCCTTTGCTATAAAAAAAAATGTATGTTGTCGAGCAATAAAATTCTGAAAAGTAACTTAACCCCTTGAGGCCCAGAACGTAATTTCCATTGTATTTTGGGTGACATTAGACGATTTTTAGTGAATATAAGCAATGTTATTTTATAGATATGACCTGTTTAGTATCCTTGTCCACTAGCTAATTTGGTATATTCAGTTAGTTTTCGTAATGTTATGGCTAACAACAGATGATTTTATATAGCAAAGGAAAGATCTGGGTGTGAAGGGGTTAATATACCAAATTAGTTAGCCGACAAGGATACTAAACAGGTCATATCTATAAAATATTACTTATATTCACTAAAAATCGTCTAATAGGAGGCAAATTACAATGGAAATTACGTACTGGGTCTCAAGGAATTAAGTTTTTCTTTCTGTAGATCTTAATACCCTACCTCTTCTAACTCCCTCCTCCCTTTCCGTGCCCACACAGAGATCTGAGTCGCCAGCGCATCCACGAGATAGCACCCGATGCCTTCTTTGGACTTAAAAACCTACACGTCCTGTAAGTACTAATAACCTTCACGTCCTGTAAGTAATAGCAACCTCCACGTCCTATAAGTAATAGCAACCTCCACGTCCTATAAGTAATAACAACCTACATGTCCTATAAGTACTAACAACCTACATGTCCTGTAAGTACTGCGAGTGTGTTGGTA
>JACEEZ010004261.1:27500-60000 GCA_016584305.1 Chionoecetes opilio | reverse complement strand
TTTTCTCTTTCACAAAATATTATGCTCTGGAGTCTGGAATGAACGTGTGAAAAAAAGAAAATTAATCTCCGAACATAAGATAGTCGGTCGAAGTAAGAACCAAGATCTATAGACTTTTAATAGTAGGTATATATAGTATGTATGTATATATACAGAGCTGGGCACTAAATACATTGAATGTATGTAAATACTAAATAATTAATACATGGGAGAAATGTATTTAAATACTAAATAATTAATACATGGGAGAAATGTATTTAAATACTAAATACATTTTACGAATGTATTTAAATACTAAATACTAAATACATATATTGTATTTAAATACATTTGTAAATACATTTTAAATATACACACATTTTAACATGTCCGAAAAAAATGGATTTCCTTAGGATTTCCTTAGATTTTGGGTTTCCTTAGAAATTTCTTTCTCAGACCTAAATTTTCTAAAAATAAGGAAATGTCCTTGCCAGTGGACTGGAACACTGGTTCACTGTAACATTAGGATTACCAGATAGTTGGGCGGGTTTATGGCCAAATTAACTGATAAAAAAGTATTTAAATTTTTATATTATGAGTATTTAAATACAATGTATTTAAATACTCATAAAAGTATTTAAATACTGTATTTAAATACATGACCACCAATGTATTTATAAATACATTTATAAATACACAAATGTATTTAAATACGTATTTAAATACAAATGTATTTAAATACTGCCCAGCTCTGTATATATAGTATAGTATGTATATAATAGTATGTATATATAGTATGTCTATTAATCTTGGTATGTACAACATATCATGCTCTGAATGAAAGTGTCAAAAAAAAATCGAACATTTTTCATCGTCCTCAAAATCTCCGAACATAAGATAGTCTGTCGAACACGCCGAGCTGGCATTCCATTAACATTTATTATCACTTTGCTCATGATCTAAGCTGTTAGGAGCATCACGAGTCGTGTAGTCATGTAGCTGTTACAGTTTAACGTGTGGTAAAGCTGAGGTGGTAAGCAGTGAGCACTAAAGAGTGGAGCTCAGGGGGGCGATGCTTACAGCTTAACCCTTCACGCCCAGATCTTTCCTTGGCTATATGAAATCGTATGTTGTTAGCCATAAAATTACGAAAAGTAACTAAATATACCAAATTAGTTAGTCGACAAGAATACTAAACAGGTCATATCTATAAAATATTGCTTATATTCACTAAAAATCGTCTAATGGTACCCAAATTACAATGGCAACTACGTTTTGGGCCTCAAGGGGTCAAGGGTCTAGTGCTGAATTTCCTTTTGGTTTAAACTTATTAGTAGATGATATTTAATCTCTTTATTGTGTGTTCATTAAGCACACGTATGATGGCCCCTGAATGGCCTCAAGAACCTCCCTGTCTCCCCCCCCCCCCAGGGCCATAGACCACAACCCCCTGGAACACGTGGGCGACAGGGTACTGCAAGCCCTGCCGAACCTCAACGAACTGTGAGTGTAACCCCAACCACCCCAACCTCACCCCACCTCACCCCAACCCACTCTAACCATCCCAACCAACATACAACCAAACCCCACCCTGCCCCACCCCAGCCCTACCCTAACCAACCCAACATCCAACCCACCCCAACCCCCAACCACACCCAACCCCAACAAACCCACTCAAACCATCCCAACCAACACCCAACCAAACCCCAACCCACCCCCAACCACCCGAACCCTACCCTAACCAACTCAACATCCAACCCACCCCAAGCCAACAACCCCACCCCATCTCACATCATATTAGACTTCTCTGCACTCCACATATATTACATTTTCATCCATTCCTTCCTCCTCCTATTTGAAACACGTATAAATCTAAATCGTCTTCAACTTATGGATTTAAATTTAAGGTTAGCTATACGACCATAGGAAAGTAGTGGCCGCTTGAGCACTAGTATAGTGTACTTATACTACTTATAATTACTTATACTGTACTTATAGTTAATGTACTTATAGTGTACTGATATTTTCTGTATTTTTTTTCCTTTGGTTCTATGGCAATGCAGATCCACCCCAGAGTTTCGTTTCTGCTGTCTGCCGCACCACGCGAATGTTTGTCTGCCGCGCACCGAAGAGTTCTCCTCCTGCGAAGACCTCATGTCCAACCTGGTGCTGCGCGTGTTCGTGTGGGTGGTGGGCTTCGTGGCGCTGGTCGGGAACACCTCCGTCATCGTGTGGCGACTCCTCTACCCCAGCGGCAGCAAAAAGGTGTGCGGGTCGATTTTTTTTCTTCTCTTTCTTGCATTTTTTCGGTCTCCCTTTCAACAGATGGTACTTCAGGTTGAGCAGTTATGGCAGTAAAAAGGTGGGCTGGGCAATTTTTTCCTTCTCTTTCTTGCATTTTTTCTTTCTTTTTTTCAACAGATGGTATTTCAAGTTGATCCCAAATAAGTAAAAAGGTGGGCAGATTGATTTGTTTTCTTCTCTTCTCGGCTTCTCTCTCGGCTTCTTCTAGCTTCCTTATTTTCTGATGTTCTTATTTTTCTGTCTTTCTTTCAACAGATCGTATTTCAAGTTGATCCCAATAAAAGTGGTCAAAGAAAACTTACTTTATAGAATTTATCTTATTTGTCGTTTTATGCAAATACACCTCACATAGAACCACTCCTACAGAACCACTCAATGCTCTTCGTGAACCTGGCGTTGGGCGACCTCCTCATGGGCGGGTACCTGCTGGTGATCGCTGGCGTGGATCTCTACTATAGGGGCGTCTACCGCCTACACGAGCGGCAGTGGCGCAGCTCGTATCTGTGTCAGCTTGCCGGCTTCCTCAGTACCTTCTCCTCCGAGGCGTCTGTCTTCACACTGACGGGTTAGTATGTATGTGTGTGTGTGTGTGTGTGTGTGTGTGTTTGTTGTGTGTGTGTGTGTGTGTGTGTGTGTGTGTGTGTTTGGGCGGAGGGGGAAACTGATAGCGCGCGTATGTGTGTGATACGTCGTTCGTCCGAGTGTTCAGTTATCCCTTGCATCACCATTCCTCCTCATCCACCATCCCACCATCACCTCCTCTTCCACCTTCCACCATCACCTCCCCCACCTTCTCACCATCACCTCATCCGCCTTCCCACCAACACCTCCCGCTCTACCTCACCCTGGGCCTAGACACTCTCTCCTTCCACAGTAATCACCTTGGATCGCCTCACCATCATCCTCTCGCCCTTCGGTGTGCGACGCGTTCACGGGGGCCTCACCAAGCGCCTGATGGTGGTGGTGTGGTGTGTGGCCTTCCTCCTCGCCGCCCTGCCCATCCTCTTCCCCCTCCTCATCCCCCTGCCTTACTTTGACGACTACTACGGCCGCTCCGGTGTGTGTCTCGCCCTGCACATCACCGACGAAAAGCCGAATGGATGGGAATACTCCGTGTTTATTTTTCTTGGTAAGTATTTATGTTAATGGGTGAAGAGAGAGAGAGAGAGAGAGAGAGAGAGAGAGAGAGAGAGAGAGAGAGAGAGAGAGAGAGAGAGAGAGAATACTTAAGAACATAAAAACATAAGAAAATAAGGAAGTTACAAGAGGCCGCGAGACCTACACGAAGTAGTTCCTGTTACTTAACACTACCTACATCCACTTTTCATCCTCATCCGTGAAATGATCTAGCCTCCTTTTAAAGCTCCCTAATGACTCCGCACTAACTACCTGTCTACTGAGTCCATTCCAATCATTTACCACCCTATTTGTGAACCAGTTTTTCCCTATTTCTTTATTTAATCTACGCTCTTCCAGCTTGAATTCGTTACTTGTTCTACCCTGATTACTAGCCGTAAGAACTTTTCCTACATCTCCTTTATTATATCCCTTTATCCTCTCCCCCACAGTACTCAACCTCCTCTCCTTCTCTGTGATCGCCGTCAGCTACATTCTGATCTACACCAACGCGCGGGAAACGCCTCTCATGGAGTCCGGTAAGAACAAGCACGGCAAGGACCGGGAGATGGGCCGCCGGGTGTCCTACATCGTGGGTACGGACGCCGCCTGCTGGCTGCCCATCATCATGCTGGGTATCGCCTCCCTCAGCGGGGTACATATACCACGCAAGGTATTACATTTTAACATAGAAGTAAAAAAAAAAAAAGAACAAGGGTTTATACGTTTATTGAGAAAAGGGGGAGGAAATTTCAAAGACGGGGAGGGGGCAAGTATACAAAAGATACAGAAATACAGAAATAGTACAGAAATAGAATAAAAAAAAGTTGCTTGGGCGAGGTAGGTGCTCCCACGCCATCGCCTTAGTGTTATAGTGATGCCGCTGTTTTGTCATTGTTGTGTGATGTCAGTGTTTTAACAGCATAAGGAAAGGGAGGAGGAGGAGGAATGATTACAGCAACAGCAGCAACTCAACAATTGTGGTAGTAGCAGGGGTAGTAGTAGTAGTAGAAGTTGTAGTACTGTAGTAGTAAAAGTAGTTTTAGTAGTAGTAGAAGAAGCAGTAGTAGCAGTAGAAAGAGCAGTAATGTAGTAGAAGTACATAGAAGCAGTTGTTGTTGTAGTTATAGTACCTGCCACTGTTGTATACTGATAATTGTTGTGGTGGTTGTGATGGTAGTATAGCAGATATCAGCAGGAACACCAATAACAACACCAACACCAACAACGTGCACAACCACCTAACAACATCAATAACAACACCAACAACACCGTGCACCACCACCTCCCAGCACCCTTACCCCGCCCCACCCAGGTGTTCGCGTGGGTGGCGGTGTTCGTGCTGCCCCTCAACGCCGCCCTCAACCCGCTCCTCTACACCTTCTTCACCAAGCCCGTCAGGAAGCGTCTCCAGGACATGAGGGAGAGCATCACCTCATGGCACACACGCTCAACGCGATCCTCATTTATGTCAGGTCAGTATCATGCCCTCACGCATGCCCTTGGACACACACATCCCCTCACGCCCTCCGATCCCTCCATGAGCCATCCAGCCATGACCCCCAGTCATGGTTCAAAATCTTCCCCTGGAAAGATTCTGGCTACCTGGAATCTGTACCCTAAGAACCACAGATAGATATCCTCAATGAGTCGCTCAAAGTTCTTTTTGAATCTACAGCTTACTTCTTGTGTACACACGTTTTGCAGTAGCCTAAAACCCTGCTAGGTATACTGCTCACTGCTTTCTAGCTTGGTGGCGAGGGGAGGGAGGGAGACATGACACCCTCCCACCAAAACTCCCTCCCTCCCTTCTGACATCCTCGCCTGCCTCCTACAGGTGTACGGATGACGTCCACGTACCGAGGCAAGATGAGCTCAGAGGTGACAGACATCCCAGTCATCCCGCTCAACACCAGCGACGCCAAGGTACACTTCAAGGCCGCCATCTGCGTGTACACCCCCGCCAACTCCACCACCACCACCACCCAGGTCACTCACTTCATCCACGAACCAACACACCAGGCGGGGACGCAGAGGACTGAAGTGGCTCTCGACCAGAACGGCACCGACACTAAGCAGGTTCTCGATTAGCCCCGCGCCGCGTCAGGGTCCGAGGGTAAGGCAGCGTGCGAGGCCGAGGAGGAGGCTATCGTAATCGTTCCCTTGGAGACCCTGACCGCTGATCGACCCGCTGCACTAAGGTCCTCAGGTCGCCACAGCAGGAGAAAAAATGCAGCTGACCAACGATATGACTGAAGACGATGAGAGAGAGAGAGAGAGAGAGAGAGAGAGAGAGAGAGAGAGAGAGAGAGAGAGAGAGAGAGAGAGAGAGAGAGAGAGAGAGAGAGAGAGAGAGAGAGAGAGAGAGAGAGAGAGAGAGAGAGAGAAGAGCTCGATGTGTATTTTTTATATTGATTTTCGTCATGGTGGCACAGAAATCGTCCAAGCGCGTGTCTGTGCGTGTGTGTCTTGTCATCACAACAACACTGGAGCCCCAAAGTTCAAGAGGCGATGGTCACTCCTTCCATTAGCTTCACCTTGAAAGACAATAAGGTTAGTAGATAAGTGTTAAGGGCGTGTGTCCCTCCGTGCTGTTCATCTCACTTCATACAACCATCACTCACCTCACTCATCCAGGCCTCACCACTCACTCACCACTCACTCCCTCATCACACATCATCACCCCTGCCCCTCTTTACTTGGTGCTTAAATTATACACACACATACATACCCAGGTTTATTATGTATGTATGTATGTATGTATGTATCAATGTATGTATCTATGTATGTTGCTTCATGTTTCCTTACCTTATAGTGATAAGCTTGTGGCAATTTGTTCTTTTTTGTACTATACATTTCCCTCCTCGTAGCTCGGTTAATGTGTGTGTGTGTGTGTGTGTGCGTGTGCGTGTGTGTGTGCGTGTGCGTGTGCGTGTGCGTGTGCGTGTGCGTGCGTGCGTGCGTGCTTGCGTGCGTGCGTGCGTGCGTGCGTGCGTGCGTGCGTGTCCAATAAGCTCAGTTAAGTTAGTACATATTGTAGATTCATGGAGTCTTTTGTGTTTCTGATCACCATTTTCACCTCTAAGCTATTGCAAGTAGGGGGGGGGGCGGTAGCGGAGTGGTTAGCGTCTCCGACTGGCGTTCTCGGTGACCCGAGTTCGATCCCCGAAGAAAACCAAAACCTTTCTGCACCGTCGAGTGGCCTAAGAACACCCACATGCCCTGCCTATCAACTCTACCTTCGATTGCGAGTGCATCGGAGGACACAGGGGGGCGGCATGAGCCTCTAATCACAGGCGTCACTATAAGAATCCTGCCTGCGCCACCACGGGCGAGGACCAACCATCACAGCCCTCAAGTGAACCTCCAGAGTCTACCATCCGACCCCTGGGTCACCACTGCCTACAGCTATAGGCACAAATGTAAAAAAAAAAAAAAAAAAAAAAAAAAAGTATTAATCTTTTGGAAGCTTATTATGGATTCTTATTCTAATGTTATTTCATATTTCTTGTTCCGTTTCCTTTATTTTTCTTTCCTATTTCATCATCTTACTCTTCCATCGTCCCTCTTAACAACAGCAACAAGAAGAATAGCTGCTTAGGTACATGTTCCAATCTGTTCATTAATTAAAGCGTCCTGGTTCAATGTTAATATCTTCTTTCATTTTTTTCCACGAAGATATGCAACTTAATTAAGCTACTCTATCTCTGGACCATTTCTTTACATCATTCTTTCGTAACCCGTCAGGGTGGCTCGGTTGGTAGAGCTGCGGGCTCGCGTGCAGAGTCCCTGCATTCGGTCAGCGGTTCGAGCCCACCAAGCTCGTCCTGGCGTGGTAGCGCTTTGTATAGTCAATAACCTTGTAGTTGGTACCTGCAAAGTGTCTAGATAGGATCAAAGTATCTTATCTTATCTTTCTTTCGCATCGTCTTCGTTCACATTTCATATCCTTTCCAGCTTTTTTTTTCGACAACTCATTATGATCGTCGTGTAGTACCTCTATAATAATGGCATTCTCATAATTATGTCTTCACTCCTACATACTTTTCCTCTCTCCTATTTCCTTCTATCGAGTTTGGTTGGCATGTTGTTAATCACGAGTACAAAGTCTTCTATAAGTCTTCATCATTACATGCTACAACATAACCCATCGTGGCTTCGTGCTTCCAGGTACTTGCATTTACCTCCTCAAAATCAAAATTACCTGGTGGTGTATCTCAAGTGTTTCAAAAGATAATCCCGTTGGTTGTTTAAGTAGTAACGAGTGGACACTAATCACCACAACCACTAGTTTTGTGTCCCGTTCATCCTCGTGTTACACTGCCATTGTTTATATATCTCGCGGCCTCTTGTAGCTTCCTTATTTTTATTATGGTTTTATGTTCGTATCTATAAGAAGCCTTACGGCGGATTGGCATAGCCCACGATGTTATGAACTCGCTCAGCGGGAGTATTTGGCGTTGTCGGTACCTGTGCAGGAGGACAAAGATCCGGATCTTCAAGTCGCTTGTGATCCCTGTCTTACTCTATGGTTGTGAGACATGGACACTAAATAGTGACTTGAAGAGACGAATCAATGCCTTTGGTAATAAGTGTCTTCGCAGAATCATGGGGTATCGCTGGGATGATTACGTGTCAAATCAGCGATTGCACCGTGAGACTGAATCGAGGCCTATTACCTGCATAGTCCGTCAGCGCCAACTTCGGCTATATGGGCATGTGGCACGCTACCCTGAAACCGATCCTTCCCATCGGGTTGTATCTGTAAGAGACAATCCGGCGTGGAGGAGGCCAAGGGGGCGCCCACAAGGCTCGTGGCTGGGGCAAGTTGATGTTTCTTGTCGAGAGCTGCTTGGTATGGGAAAGGAGCCTGCATGGGAACTCGCGCGATGTGACCCCCGGGAGTGGCGTCGTAGGGTGGGCGAGGCGACGCGCCCCTCGGCGTATGCCCCCAATGATTGATTGATTGATATGTCTCTATGCTGCCATGATTTATCTATGTTGCCTGATGTTGCTTTGTGTTCCCCTGCATCTGTCTTTCTTCCAAACTATCCAATCAAACACATGTATTTTCTTATTTATACAATATCATGTCATGTTTTTTTTATTGGATAGCTTCCCATTTTTCATTTTTCTTAATTACCTGAGTTTTTTTCTTAATTGCTATCAATATCTGCTTTATTTCCATCTTCCCGCAGTGTTGTTCTCCCGTCCAGCTTTAATATCTCACTTCTTTTGAACTACCTTGACGTGACTGTATTATCTAACTCTTTAAAGTCTTCAGTAAAGATTAAAATATCTCCTACATTTTCATGGCGCCATTCTTCATCATCTTATAAATCTTCTCCCTTCCTCCTTTACGCTTTGCCTCATTAGTTTCAATACTCGTAACATCTCCCAAGGAAGGTCAAGGAAACCTGCCTGTGGCGACGTAAGGTAGAGTAGCTGAAGTAGATGGGAGACGTGTGTGTGTGTGTGTGTGTGTTAAAAGGTGAACCAAAATAATGACAGAAATAGGAATTCGGTTGTGGTGATTTACGTATTGATTGCCAATGCTCATGTATGGTGTTTGCTGGGTTATATGGCTGTTTAGTGTCTCCGAATTCTTCATTGTGTGTGTGTTAATGGACGGGGTGGTCACGTTATACGACGCTGAGTAGACTCCTTGTTCCTCTCCTCCTCCTCCTCAGCCTCCTCCTCGCCCCTCAACCTCCTCCTCCTCGCCCCTTAGCCTCCTCCTCGCCTCTCCTCCTCCTCAACCCTCCCTCAACCTCCTCCTCCTCGCCCCTCAACCTCCTCCTCCTTGCCCTCCTCCTCCTCCTCGCCCTTCAACCACCTCCTCACCCAGGGGCGTAGCTAGACATTTGGGGGCCCGGGGGGATTACTTCCTGGAGGGGTCTCTGGCACATTTACCTTTTTAGGCATTAAATCAATCAATCCTGGAGGGGCCCGCTCCCTCGAAGGTTTGCAGGTGTTTGAGGGGGGGAGGCAACCAGCTGGGGAATTTCAGGGAAATTTTTTGGAAAATGAACATATTTTGGTGCATTTTGACATTTTCTCAGACTTCTTTCAATGCCCATAAATCTTTTTTAATCCGAATTATTTTCAGCACTGATTGAGTGCTGAATTATTTTCAGCGCTCCAGATCAGCACTGATTGAGTGATGCATTTGGGGGCCCCCCCTCTCTTGGAGGCCCGGGGGGCGATTTCAAATAGCCCCCCCTCACCCCTCCCCCTTAGCTACGCCACTGTCCTCACCTTTCAACAACCTCCTCCTCGTTCATTCATACCTATTTCAATGAAGAATGGTGCTGTGTTGTTTACTGGATCCATTTTTTTTTTTACTTATATCTCCAGTGAATCTCGTCAATGTGTTCATGGTGTTCGTGGGAGCCGTACGTGTTTTCTTTTCAATGTCCTCGTGGGTATTGTTCGCTCTGGGTACCTACATAACAGCTTTACTCTCGTGGTAATCTGGTGGAACTATGTATTGACAAGACAAGGTGATCAGGATTTATTGAAAGAGAAAATGAAGATATTAAATGTGTGTGCCATTATAGGTATTATTGGTGTGTTGGTAATTCAACGTCAGATCGTCGTCTCTGATCAGCGTCGTATATGTTGTATGTCCAGTGTTATCCTGTCCATTGTACAGCTATGACCACGACCACTGATTCAATATAAGTTTCTTTGATGATTTTGAGTTTTAAACCAGGTGCTCACCCCCCACTGGCCATGATTGCCGTATTCTGTATGATGCTCAAATACCCACCACTGATCTGATCTTAGAATGTACCCTTCTATGTGGCATCAGAGTGGCCCCTGAACTCCGCTTGCCTAGTGCCCCCCCATACTCAGCTGTGCCCCCCATTGATAAATACCTAGTTACGTCACTGCCAACTGAGCAACCCAGTCCTTTAACAACCCACAAACGACGTTGTTAATGAGTTCGAAGCACTAACGAACCCTATCAATATAAGATTTAAAAAAATACTGCAAAAGTATACCAACACTATTACTAACTCACATTTACTAACATTTAAGACTTAGATAACGTTACAGGTCAAGAATTATTGATCAAAGGTCAACAGGTAAGGGCGTGGGAAGGAAATAAGGGAAAGGTTTAGTGTTTCGAAGCATTGTTGAGTTCCTTGAGTAATCCGGTGCGAGCAGCAGTCGTGAGCGATCCGGCGAGGTAGCAGGATGTGTGTGCAGGGCAGGCAGCTGGGAGGAGGAAGAAAGACGTATGTGCGGACAGCTGGAAGGAGGAAGAGGATGATTTTCGGCCAAACAACGCTTTATGCTGTTGCTTTTCTTCATATTCCTGCAGCGTAAGGTAAGTAGAGAGAGAAAGGGAGCGAGTGAAAGGAATGAGTGGGCAGTGGCGGGTCTAGGGGGTGCCTGAAATTTCATTGGCCAATCTAATGAAAATCCAACCATTTCTTTTTAATGGCTATGCCATGGCCACCCCACACTAGATTTGTGTCCAACCTTGGCCACCCCAGTCAACATTTTCTAACGGCGGCACTGTGAGTGGGAGAGGGAGGGAGTGAGAGCTTACGTGTGATTTGAGGTTTAGTCCTCCCTGCAATGTAATGACTGTTGCCTCGTTATCTTTCTACCTTATATAACGTCAGATCAGCTATAACTAGTGGCGTAGCTACGGGGGGGCACATGCCCCCCATGAGAATCTAGAGCCCCCCCCAGGTGGCACCCCGGCACCATTATAATCCAGAGTCCCCCACCCAGGTGCCCCCCACCCAGTTGCCCCCCACTGGCCATGGCTGCCGTGATCTGGTTGGACCTGTGACTGATGATATGCCCTAATACCCTTCTATGCTGCATCAGAGTGCCCCTGAGCTCCGCTAGCCATTGTGCCCCTCCAGGTGCCCCCCCCCCCCATTGATAGATACGTAGCTACGCCACTGGGTGAGGCGGCAGTCACCAACCATAGCCATGAACCCAATGGAGGAAAGAAATTAACAAGGTAACGGCATAAGTGCAGTTACAACCAATACACGATCGGTGGTTTTAAGTATACTGATCAGTTTTTTTTAGCCATCAGAACCAAGAAGACTTCTGTGTTCCTTGATCAGAACCAAGGAAGACTTCTGTGTTCCTTGATCAGAACCAAGGAAGACTTCTGTGTTCCTTGATCAGAACCAAGGAAGACTTCTGTGTTCCTTGATCAGAACCAAGGAAGACTTCTGTGTTCCTTGATCAGAACCAAGGAAGACTTCTGTGTTCCTTGATCAGAACCAAGGAAGACTTCTGTGTTCCTTGATCAGAACCAAGGAAGACTTCTGTGTTCCTTGATCAGAACCAAGGAAGACTTCTGTGTTCCTTGATCAGAACCAAGGAAGACTTCTATGTTCCTTGATCAGAACCAAGGAAGACTTCTGTGTTCCTTGATCAGAACCAAGGAAGACTTCTATGTTCCTTGATCAGAACCAAGGAAGACTTCTGTGTTCCTTGATCAGAACCAAGGAAGACTTCTATGTTCCTTGATCAGAACCAAGGAAGACTTCTATGTTCCTTGATCAGAACCAAGGAAGACTTCTGTGTTCCTTGATCAGAACCAAGGAAGACTTCTGTGTTCCTTGATCAGAACCAAGGAAGACTTCTATGTTCCTTGATCAGAACCAAGGAAGACTTCTGTGTTCCTTGATCAGAACCAAGGAAGACTTCTGTGTTCCTTGATCAGAACCAAGGAAGACTTCTGTGTTCCTTGATCAGAACCAAGGAAGACTTCTGTGTTCCTTGATCAGAACCAAGGAAGACTTCTGTGTTCCTTGATCAGAACCAAGGAAGACTTCTGTGTTCCTTGATCAGAACCAAGGAAGACTTCTGTGTTCCTTGATCAGAACCAAGGAAGACTTCTGTGTTCCTTGATCAGAACCAAGGAAGACTTCTATGTTCCTTGATCAGAACCAAGGAAGACTTCTATGTTCCTTGATCAGAACCAAGGAAGACTTCTGTGTTCCTTGATCAGAACCAAGGAAGACTGTGTTCCTTGATCAGAACCAAGGAAGACTTCTATGTTCCTTGATCAGAACCAAGGAAGACTTCTATGTTCCTTGATCAGAACCAAGGAAGACTTCTGTGTTCCTTGATCAGAACCAAGGAAGACTTCTATGTTCCTTGATCAGAACCAAGGAAGACTTCTATGTTCCTTGATCAGAACGACTGTGTTTGAGCTTTGAGTTTAAACTTTAGAGTGCATCTGTACTAGAAAAAACAGATGCACATCAGAAATTGTCAAAATTATCTACATGTTACTTAAGCATCTTTGTAAGACAAGTGAAAGTGTTGTGGCCTTATTTTTATATTTTTTCAAAAGTTTTGCAAATCTAAATATTATTATGGCCCGTCGAACACAGAGGCTGGAAAATACGTCAGCTACATTGTGTGAAGAATTGAAGAAGAAAAGAACCTGCTTCAGGTTTTTGTGCTGAAACAGGTTCTTTCATCTGCTCATTTCCTCCACTTTCCGTATCATTGATTAACACTAGGTTTTTAGCGAACTAAATTGGCCCACCCCCTCTTTTTTTATTCTTTTACTATCTTCTTTATAGGGACTGGCAACTAAGCGGGCTTTTTGTTACTTCACTTTTTTTTGCCCTTGGCCAGTCCTTTGTGATGTAGAAAAAAAAAGAGAAAAAAAAAAATTCTACATCACAAACTTTAAACAAAACTCTTCATTCTCATCCACATCTCTTGCTTCCTCTCCTAGCCTATCTGGAATCCTCTGTTTTGTCTTCTCAATTTTCTCGGTCCCATTTCCTTTTTAATATGGATTACTTTTCATCTCTAAATATGCTTCACCCTTTCACTTCTTACCCGAAATTGTCTTGAAATTTATTTTTCTGAAAAATTCCACTTTCATTTCAACCAACCAACCTCAAATTTTTATTATATGATATTATTATATAAAATTAACCACACCTCAGAATAGGCTTTTCCTTTTGTGCAATGTGTATGAAGAAAATACTTGACTACAAACTTCAAAGAGGATGCTGATTTGACCCAGTTTCCTCAGGTCAGGTAGGGAAAATAACAAAGAATAAAAATTTCAAACATATATTTAACAACTCATATAAATTGCAACAAAAAAAGGATAACAGATTCTCAATTTACAGCGGTTCCCCAGAATGCCACTAGCCTGCAGCAGCACAACAAACACCTTCCATCATTGCTTTGTGACAGAACAGGTCATTTTTAAATTATTAAATCTTTTGTTATTAACCCCTTGAGGCCCAGAACATAATTTCCATTGTAATTTGGCTACCATTACGTAGACGATTTTTAGTGAATATAAGAAATATTTTAGAGATATGAACTGTTTAGTATCTATCCTTGTCACTAGTTTATTTGGTATACTCGGTCACTTTTCGTAATTTTATGGCTCGACAACATACAATTTTTTTATAGCAAAGGAAGATCTGGGCGTTAAGGGGTTAAAGATTAGAATCAGGAATGTAATGTTTCTACTGAGGTTCTGACGTCTTGGACTGAGCGGATCTCTGATTGCGTTTCTCCTGCAGCCACTGGGTGATCCGGGTCTTGAGTTCCGTGTTGGCCACCACCTCCTCCATGGTGAGCGGCTGCCGGTTGAACGGGTCAATCTGGTCGGACAGCAGGTGGCGTGCGATGGTTTGCCGGTCAACCGTCAGCTACAGAGGAACAGGTATGCATTGAAAAAAACTTTAAAATTGCTGTACAGTTAACATGATCATATTTATGGAGTATAATATATATGGAGACATGAGGCTTATTTCAGAAAGTCGATAGGCGCCATCAATAATTAACTGAGAAAATGGCTTCAATGTTCAAAAGATATGACATTTTGAACATTGAAAAATGTTTCAGTTTTTTATTGATGGCGCTTATCAACTTTCTGAAATAAGCGCCTCACATATAGTCAAACTCCTACCGGCAATAACACTATAGTCGCCACTGCACTTATGTCGCCAGGCACCATATATTACAAATTTTAGCATCACTACAGATAAGCTGAAGGGTTGCTATTTTGACACTATGGAGGATATTCAGCACTAATTGCATTGATGCTCGACACTCTTAAAGAACAGGACATCCAGGGAACATTCCAATCGTGGCAGAAGCAATGGAAGCCATGTATCACTGCCCATGGCCACTACTTCGGAGGGGAGGGTGGCAAAAGTTATATCAAGTACATTCTCTGTTCTTATACAAATGGAGTCTCAGAACTTTCTGATCGCACCTCATATATTACTAAACCAGTCACTCGCCGCCTTTCTCCCTTCTTTACTACCGGCAATAACACTTATCATCAGGTATGTTGACAGATTTTTACAAGTGTAGTCTTGGAGCTTTACCATTATGCCTTGAAACTGTAGACATACTGTGGATATATGAGAGAGACCATGAAAGGGGTTTGGGTGAAGGTCCCTTGTAGTGGCATGTATCAACCTCACACACTATCGACTCACTCCAATTCTTCAAGTGGTTTTTTTTTATACATCACAAAGGACTGGCCAAGGGCACAACAAAAATGGGTAACACAAAGCCCGCTTAGTTGCCAGTCCCTATAAAGAAGACAGTAAGAGAATAAAATAAAAAAGAGGGGTGAGCCAATTTAGTTCGGGAGGTGTCTTGTTACTCTTCTTTTGAAAAGATTTAAGTCATAGGAAAGTGGAAAAATAGAAACAGGAAGAGAGTTCCAGAGTTTACCAGTGAAAGGGATGAAAGAGTAAAGATACTGATTAACTCTTGCATTAGGAAGATGGACAGAATAGGGATGAGAATGAGTAGAAAGTCTTGTGCAGCGAGGCCGTGGGAGGGGGGGAGGCATACAGTTAGCAAGTTCAGAAGAGCAGTGAGCATGAAAATAACGGTAGAAGAGAGCAAGAGAAGCAACATTGCGGCGGTGATTTAAAGATTGAAGACAGTCAGTCAGAGGAGGGGAGTTATTAGACGAAAAGCTTTTGACTCGACCCTGTTTAGAAGAGCTGTACGAGTGGATCCTCCCCAAACATGTGAGACATACTCCATACATGGGCGGATAAGGCCTCTGTAGAGAGCAAGCAATTGGGAGGGAGAAAAAAAAGGACGCAGATGCCACAGGACACCTAACTTCTTAGAAGCTGTTTTAGCAAGAGATGAAATGTGAGATTTCCAGTTCAGATTTTTAGTA
The DNA here is from genome assembly GCA_016584305.1 of Chionoecetes opilio. NCBI lineage: Eukaryota > Metazoa > Arthropoda > Malacostraca > Decapoda > Majidae > Chionoecetes > Chionoecetes opilio. The sequence continues at coordinate 44,426 of JACEEZ010004261.1, read as the reverse complement.
AAGGATAGTCCTAGAATGTTCATTGTAGGAGAAAGAGACAGCTGAGTGTCATTGAAGAAGAGGGGATAGTTATCTGGTAGGTTTTGTTGAGTAGATAGGTGAAGAAATTGGGTTTTTGAGGCATTGAACAAAACAAGGTATGCTTTTGCCCCAATCAGAAATTATAGAAAGATCAGAAGTTAGGCACTCGGTGGCATCTCTCCGTGAATCACTTACTTCCTGTTGAGTATACCTTCCCGTCTAATAAACGACGTTGAAAAATGCAGGGTAGAATCATCAGCGTAGGAGTGGATAGGGCTTTGAGTTAGACTTAGATCATTAATGAATAATAGAAGAGAGTGGGTGATAGGACAGAACCCTGGGGAACACCACTATAGATAGATAGATAATTAAAAGTTTGGGCTGTATTGTATGTCATTGCATTGAGTTTTTGTCACTGAGATTTTATAATCCAGCGTTGCCTCAGACAGGTTAGACAGGTAGCTCGCTGTGTTGATTACTCGTTGATTACTCACTCTGCACCTATCATCGTCTCTTCTGCCCTTATTTTGCTTCCCAAATTTTAATCTACATCTCAGGATACCATGCAAGTATTTATCCACTGAAGAAAAGGTGTATTCTTGCTCTACACCAGGAAAAGATGAACTGAAGTGATATTTGTGTGATGATTGGACAGAGCAGTGACACTCTTTACATCCCTCCTGCAGCGAGCCAGAGCTTCACCGCCGTGCACCGCACCGCCACACTAACATGCTCCTACACAATCCCGCAACACCACAACTTCTACTGATAGGCTGATGAAAGCTGATAAGACTTCATCAGCCTATCAGTACAGCAGTTGTTGTCTTGCAGGGATGTGCAGGAACACTTTTATGGGGCAGTACAGTCCCTGACGGTAGAGCTCTGGCTCGCTGCAGGAGATAAATAAAATTGTATCATTGCTCCATCCTGTCTTCTCATAAATTTTCCGGCAATTCACATTTGCCTTGAGTAGGGAAAAAATGCACATCTTTTCCTCAATGGATAAATGCTTGCAAAATATCCTGAGAGGTAAACAAAAATTTGGGAAGCTAAATAAGGGCAGTGACGAAGCAACATGTGGAGAGAAGTGAGGAGTAATTACCACAGCGTGCTCCACCTTAGCTGTCTGAGGCGACACTGGGATCTGTATCACTCGCCCAGGGAACTAATAGCTCTCCTTATCACATCACATACAATCCAGCTCAAACACATACAGTAGAAATGATCGTGAATTGTTTACAAGGTCAGTTCTATACCGCGCTAGACAGGGCTTGGTGAGAGGCTGTGATGAATGACGTTTATATACATAGTGGGTATGAGAGAGAGGAAGAGAGTGGTGGGCTGTAGTGAATGAGTTTGGTTTTTGTGGATCAAATATAATTTTCTGAGACACCACCTATAAAAAGCAGTGTTCCTGATATTAATTTTGCTGCCGTCCCCCTTGAACCCTATTCAGCGATACACTGCTCCCAACACTCCGCCATGATTTGAATACTCGCTGGAACTCCTATTCTTTTCAACGTGTCAGGCGCCACACCCTGGGTCTCTTCCCCGGTGTCTATACAACAACCCTTCAGCTTGAACTTCTTCTTAGTGATGAGTAAGAAATCATGGAGCCAATTTGGGATTTAGCTTCCTATGATTTCTTCCTCTTCCACTCGATGAAGTACAAACTGATGGGTTGCTGTTTTGACATAGTGGAGGAGATCCAGTGCGGAGGTGCCTTGATGCGCTGAAAGAACAGGACTTCCAGGGAGCATTCCAATCGTGGCAGGAATGCTGGAAGGTGTGCATGGCTGGACAAGGCGATTCCTCTGAAAAGGATGGCGACCAAATCAGAATCGTCGTCTGCTTTCTATAGGTGTAGTAGTCTTAGAACTTTTTCATTGCACTTTGCGCTGTAGATATACTGTGGACCTGGGAGAACGAGAGGGGAGGTAAAGGTGTCAGGCAGTAACTGCAGAAAGTGTTTGGACAGAGGTTCCTATACTACTGACCTTGCATAACTTGTAACTCTAAATTCTATACTGCAGTGAGCTGTATCGATGTCATTCAGTGCAGTGAGGTTCTTAGCCATTGCAAGCGTGATCGAGATCCCAGTGTTGCCTCGGACAGGTAAGGTGGAGCACACTAACCATTACTCATCCATTCACTCCACATGTGGCTTCGTCTCTGCCCTTGTTTTGCTTCCCAGATTTCAATTACCTCACAAGACGCCCTGCAAGCGTTTATCCACGGAGGAAAAGCTGTGTATTCTTGCCCTACACTAGGCAAATGTGAACTGGTGGGAAATGACCGACTGTGAAAAGACTGGATGGAGCAGTGCTTCCATTCATGCCCCCTGCAGCGAGCCACAGCTCTACCGCCAAGCACCGTACAGCCACACATCTGATCCTACACATCTCTGCATGACTACAACTTCAGCTGATAGGTTGATGAAAACTGGTGTAGCCTCATCACCCAATCAGTAGCAGTTGTAGTCTTGCAGGGACGTCCCGGCACATTATGTGGCAGTACGGTGACTGGAATTAGACCTCTGACTCGCTGTAGGAGGAAAATATGGCATCGCTGCTCTATTCTGCCTTCTCATAAATTACCCTTAAGTTCACATTTGCCTTGTGTAGGTCGAGAATACAAACCTTTTCTTTAGTGGACAAACATTTCCAAAGCATCTTGAGAGGTGCCCTGAAGTTTGAGAAGTGAAATGAGGAGAGACAAAGCCACATGAAGAGGAATGGAGGAGCAGCGTGCTCCAGCTTACATGTCTGAGGCAACACTGAGCTATCAATCACTCTGCATGTGACTATACTGTATTCATTTTGGCAAGGACACTCACAATGGCTTACTCACGGCGACTCAACTTTCCCCGGCGGGCTGGGTGTACCTCCGAGCGGGTAAGTGTAGCCAACATAAAATGCTCGCCGATATCAAGCATCTCGGCTACCCAGCCCGCCGGGGGGAGTAGAGTTACCGGGACTAAGTTATCGTGAGTGGCCTTGCCAAACTGAATACAGTATAGTGGCTAATGCATTGTGTCATGGACTTATTCTAGCCTTATTCTAAACACTTTCTGCAGTTACTGTATGTCTACTTGTGTTCCCTAAGACTACACAGCAGTCACTCACCATAGTCATGATTCTCTAATCTTTTTCTCTTTAGCTATGCCTGAATTGAAAGTATGAATTATATATACTTAACATATCAGTCAAATTATCTAACTGGATGGTTGCAGAGGTGGTACCAGCTATCTAGGTTAATGCTATAAAGTGAATTCGTAATACAGTTAACTATCAAATCTTGTCACCTACATATTTCTTCAACATCAACAGGACATCACAGTAAGGATGCTGGTTACCTGTACAACATTGCGTCTGCCTCCCCTGTGAACATGACCTACACACGTCTACCCACCTTGGAGGACGGCAGGATCACGGGGTCTGTCATGAGGTGGGACATGATGGGGTCCAGGAACTCCTCCGGCGCCTCCGCAGCGATGTCCTCGTCCTCGGCCTGTGCCTTGCCCGCCTCCACCACCGCCTGGCCGGCCTTCTGCATGTCCTCCGCCAACAGCCCGCGTCCAACCCGGCCTGGAGGGAGACGGGATGTGTTAACCCATGAGACCCAGAACGTTATTTCCATTGTAATTTGACTACCATTAAACAATTTTTAGTGAATATAAGCAATGTTTTATAGATATGACCTGTTTAGTATCCTTGTTCACGGGCAAATTTGGTATATTCAGTATTTTATGGCTAACAACAGACAATTTTATATAGCCAAGGAAAGATCTGGGCGTGAAGGGGTTAATACAGAGCAGGAATTCCAAACATAAATATTTTCCTTTATAATGGTTCACCAATCTCATATCTGACGAAATATAACATTCATGTGGAAAACTCAAATATTCACTGATTAAAGTAGAGTAAAGATGGAGGCATACGCTATGCTGCGTGTGGCCTCGGTGCTCATCTCCGTGGCATTAACCCTTTGAGCCTATGGTGGGTGAGGAACCAGGACACGGGGCTAGTGTGACATCCGGTTTACCACAGTTACCTTCCCCTGGTACCCATTTATCTACCTTGAAAGGGAGGATGAACAGCTATTTGGGGCTGGCCGCCAACCTGCCCTGGATTCGAACCAGGGCCCACAGACTTGTAGGCAGGCATGTTGGCCACTACAGCACGGAGGCAACATGACTGATCTAAGTACTCCACTCCAGCCAAGAAGGTTGGGATAAATGAGACTAACTTAACCTTAACCAATGATGAAAAAAAAAGCTAGTTAAAATAAGTTTGAGAGTGAAAGTTAAATGTAGCATTGACTTGCAATTTGTATTTTCAAAATCATTTGTATTTTAGTTCAGGAAATAAAAAAGTTTTTATCTCAAGGTAACATTCAATCTTAGTTTCTGTCATTTTGTTTAACATCCACTAATATCTGGAATAAATTCATATTAATTAAAAAGTTTCATGAATAACCAAAATCAACTTACACAAGACATCAGACGCCTGGGAAAACAGCTGAGGGGTGTACGACCGACCATCAGAGGAAACGGCAAAACAGAAGGAGGGGTTGGCGTAGAGGTGGGTGTATATAGTGCAGATGTCGGACACTATCTCCCCCGGCCGGAACTCGTACTTCTCCATGTAGCGAACCTGCAACACAGGCGCGGGACATCAACATCATCATCATCATCTTTCTATCAGGCACCCTCATAGGAGTCAGTGTGGCAGGCTAGCAGAAGACATGAGCCGGAGTTAAACAAATAAATTCAGTAATGCATCAAATTAATTCTCACGGCCTCTTGTAGCTTCCTTATTTTCTTACGTTCTTATATTCTTAATTACAATGCACAACTAGTTAAAGGTGTGGGCCAGGAAAAGTATGCTCTACTCCCTTATAGCTATTTCTCAACACTAAGTAACAAAATCTATAGACCGCAATTACAGTACTATGCTCGCTAAGATACGAGGAGATGAGTTCCGCGGAGGCATCTCGTATATCAAAGGTACAGAGCATGGGCTGAATGGGGTTTTGTTCTCTTGAGTGCAAACAATACCTATAGGCTTACAAATCAATAAAAAATGGCTAGAAAATGCTGTTTTAATTTATGTAAAAGTTCCATAGGCACAAAAAGAATAAGTAACCGTATTTACAATGGAAAAACAAGGAGTGCTAGGCCTAGACGCTTGGTACCTTATCTGCTAGGAGCTGGGGTGGGTTATTCACTTGTGATGGTCATATTCCTATCATTATTCGGGTGGCACCTTGTATGGTCTCTGTATGGTCAGTGAGGAGTGACGACACACACCTCGAGGTTCCGTTGCTTGGGGCAATTAAGTTCATCGTTGTATGGGCCAATTAAGTATATATGATTCATCTCCATACTACTTCTGTACGGAAATTATTTAGGAATATATATCAATGGCCTATTAAGAGAGGACCCCCACCCACCTTGAGACTCTTGGTACCTTATCTGTTAGGAGCTAGGGGGTTATTTTCTTGTGATGGTCATATTCCTATTATTTTTTTAGTGACACCTTGGCCTCTCTATGGTTTGTGACACCTTGTACGGTCTCTCTGGTATGTGACACCTTGTACGGTCTCTCTATGGTTTGTGACACCTTGTACGGCCTCTCTATGGTATGTGACACCTTGTACGGTCTCTCTATGGTTTGTGACACCTTGTACGGTCTCTCTATGGTATGTGACACCTTGTATGGTCTCTCTATGGTTTGTGACACCTTGTACGGCCTCTCTATGGTTTGTGACACCTTGTACGGCCTCTCTATGGTATGTGACACCTTGTACGGCCTCTCTATGGTTTGTGACACCTTGTACGGCCTCTCTATGGTATGTGACACCTTGTACGGCCTCTCTATGGTTTGTGACACCTTGTACGGCCTCTCTATGGTATGTGACACCTTGTACGGCCTCTCTATGGTATGTGACACCTTGTACGGCCTCTCTATGGTTTGTGACACCTTGTACGGTCTCTCTATGGTTTGTGACACCTTGTACGGTCTTTCTATGGTATGTGACACCTTGTACGGCCTCTCTATGGTTTGTGGCACCTTGTACGGTCTCTCTATGGTTTGTGACACCTTGTACGGTCTCTCTATGGTATGACACCTTGTACGGTCTCTCTATGGTATGTGACACCTTGTACGGCCTCTCTATGGTTTGTGACACCTTGTACGGTCTCTCTATGGTATGTGACACCTTGTACGGCCTCTCTATGGTTTGTGACACCTTGTACGGTCTCTCTATGGTTTGTGACACCTTGTACGGTCTCTCTATGGTATGTGACACCTTGTACGGCCTCTCTATGGTTTGTGGCACCTTGTACGGTCTCTCTATGGTTTGTGGCACCTTGTACGGTCTCTCTATGGTTTGTGACACCTTGTACGGTCTCTCTATGGTATGACACCTTGTACGGCCTCTCTATGGTATGTGACACCTTGTACGGCCTCTCTATGGTTTGTGACACCTTGTACGGTCTCTCTATGGTATGTGACACCTTGTACGGTCTCTCTATGGTATGTGACACCTTGTACGGTCTCTCTATGGTATGTGACACCTTGTACGGTCTCTCTATGGTATGTGACACCTTGTACGGCCTCTCTATGGTTTGTGACACCTTGTACGGTCTCTCTATGGTATGTGACACCTTGTACGGTCTCTCTATGGTATGTGACACCTTGTACGGCCTCTCTATGGTTTGTGACACCTTGTACGGTCTCTCTATGGTATGTGACACCTTGTACGGCCTCTCTATGGTTTGTGACACCTTGTACGGTCTCTCTATGGTATGTGACACCTTGTACGGTCTCTCTATGGTATGTGACACCTTGTACGGTCTCTCTATGGTATGTGACACCTTGTACGGCCTCTCTATGGTTTGTGACACCCCCCACCCACCTTGAGGTTGCGTTGCTTGGGCCCGACTAGTGTGGAGAGGAAGTAGTTGAGCATGGCAGCCATTCGGTCCACCAAGGTGCTGTGGGTGAACATCTGCGGGATCTGTTGAGAGGCACAACATTAGACCGGCGAGCCAAAACCATTAAGGTGTACAAGTATACCCTATGTACTATATGCACTTTGGTATTATGTGCTCTAAATGTACTCATGCCATGTGTCTTTATTATGTATTTTTTTGCTCTAGTACTTAAGTTAACTCTTTGTCTTGTTGCTTTTTTGTCTGTATGCCTCCGGGTGATATTAAAATTAAAATTATTATTATTATTATCATTATAGAGGTATATAGCTATTATCAATTATTTGCTTTAGTACTTAAGTTCATTCCCTCGTCTATATATTATGTTGTTGTTTTTCTTGTATGCCTTCGGGTGAGAATAAAATTATTATTATTATTATTATTATTATTGTGAGGGCTGGGGACGTGGAAGAATGTGGAATAGGAAGGGAAAGAAGGATAAATGGGGAAATGGAAGAGAGTACTGCTAACGGTAGTAGAGGAAAGAGAAGGCAATGGTGTTGTGCTTACGCCACACTTCCTTATCTACCAAGCGGGGGGAGATGGTGCTGACAGGGGTAGTTCAGCACCCACGGTGAGAAGGTGAGGGAGAGAGTGAGAAGGAGAGAGAGTGAGAGGGGGTGAGAAAGTGAAAGAGTTTATTTAGAAAGTTGGGGGAAATTACAAAGAGGGGGCGGGAACAAGGATACAAAGTTTAGAAATATATAAATACAGAAAAAGAATAAAAAGGTGCCGGGCGGTCCGACTTGCTGTTGTTCACAAGTTGATAATAAGACATAATATTATAATATACATAATATATAACACAATATAGAACATACATAATAAGACATAATATATAATGAAAGAAGCAGCAAAAATATAGAGAACAGAATAGTGTAGTTATACCAAGATTGATTTTGGAAAACATAACATAATAGGCAGAAAAACATATAAAGTATGATAGACTGAAACATATAGCATAATAGACAGAACATACATACATAATATATAATAAAAGAAGCAGCAAAAATATAGAGAACATAATAGAGTAGTTATACCAAGTTTACAAGTTTATTGAGAAAAGGTGGACTGGGCTATGGGCGGATGAGGAAAGCAGCGCTGTGATTGGTCCGAATACGTGAGGCCTAGGCTCACGCCTGGTACTGGGTTGGGAGCGGACGTGGCTTTGAGAAAGAGAGCTAAGCTCTCTTCCCATTGGCCGGGACGAGTGGAATAGACAAAAATCTGCTACGGGGCAAGATGAGGGTGATGACTGATGCAGAATATGACGAGGGATAAAAATAAGAAACGTGAGACATAACACAACAAAGACAATGTAATATACACAGAGTAAAATTGCAAGAAACATAATAACAACATACATAGTGCAGATAACTGCCCGTGTCCCGGTCTAGGGACAGTCTGTTTTTCTTTTTATTTCAATCATTCAATGCATTCAATCAATTAAACCAATTATATCAATCAATCACTTGCACGCAGCTAATGGTATCTGGGAGCAGGGTCGGGCTCCCTTTCCAGAGCCAGCAGGCTCCTGGGGAACCATGAGTGGCTCCGGTCCGGTGCCCCGCGGTGGAGCTCTTGGAGGGCGAGGTAGAATGAGAGAAGGTGAGGAGAGAGAAGGCGAGGAGAGTGGATGGGGGGGTGCTGAGCCATCACCCCTCACCCCTCGCACCCACCTCACACCCCCACATGAGTGACTGTGGCACTGATACCCTTTGGCCTGTACCTCCCAACACACGCCTCGCCTGCCTCCTTGGAAGAGAGGACAGAGGGAGATCCTTTCTGGCTTTGTGTGTGATGTGAATTTTTTTTTTTTTTGTCCATCACAAAGAACTGGCCACGGGCACAACAAAAATGGGTAACATAAAGCCCGCTTAGTTGCCAGTCCCTATAAAGAAGACAGTAAGAGAATAAAATAAAAAAGAAGGGCGAGCCAATTTAGTTCGGGAGGTGTCTTGTTACTCCTCTTTTGAAAAGATTTAAGTCATAGGAAAGTGGAAAAATAGAAACAGAAGAGAGTTCCAGAGTTTACTAGTGAAAGGGATGAAAGAGTAAAGATACTGATTAACTCTTGCATTAGGAAGATGGACAGAATAGGGATGAGAATGAGTAGAAAGTCTTGTGCAGCGAGGCCGTGGGAGGGGGGGAGGCATGCAGTTAGCAAGTTCAGAAGAGCAGTGAGCATGAAAATAACGGTAGAAGAGAGCAAGAGAAGCAACATTGCGGCGGTGATTTAAAGATTGAAGACAGTCAGTCAGAGGAGAGGAGTTGATGAGACGAAAAGCTTTTGACTCAACCCTGTTTAGGAGAGCTGTATGAGTGGATCTTCCCCAAACATGTGAGACATACTCCATACATGGGCGGATAAGGCCCCTGTAGAGAGCAAGCAATTGGGAGGGAGAAAAAAAAAAGGACGCAGACGCCACAGGACACCTAACTTCTTAGAAGCTGTTTTAGCAAGATATGAGATGTGAGATTTCCAGTTCAGATTTTTAGTAAAGGATATCCCTAGAATGTTCATTGTAGAAGAAGGAGACAGTTGAGTGTCATTGAAGAAGAGGGGATAGTTATCTGTTAGGTTTTGTCGAGTAGATAGGTGAAGAAATAGGGTTTTTGAGGCATTGAACAAAACAAGGTATGCTTTTCCCCAATCAAAAATTATAGAAAGATCAGAAGTTAGGCGCTCGGTGGCATCTCTCCGTGAATCATCACCATGCCTACATCATCACCATAGACGTGTCTCGCTACGTGCTGTGATAAGATATGGCTACTAAACTCTACGCTGCTACCAAGCCTTACTAGAGCACCTTCCCCTGTGGCCTCGCCCCGGTGGCCTTTCCCTGGGTCCCTGAGAGGACGGGGCCGCGGCGGGGCAAACAGGGGCGCTCTGTGTTGCCCCCGGGGCGGGAAGTGCAACTCTACGAGACCATGACGTCCCGGCAACACGACCCGCCCTTGTGGCTCTTCTCCTGGGGCCACAGGAATCCACGAGGCCACAGCAAGGCGACGAAAGAGCGCTCTGCTTTGCCCCAGGGGGTAGGTACATGCAGCTCTACGATGCCACGACGACCACACTACCTGCCCCTGTGGCCTCTCTTCAGGGCCCTTGGGGAACCACTAGGCATTGGGGCAAGACACTAGCGGCGGGCTCGGGGCGGAGGTGAAACTCTACGCTGCTACGACGCCCTACTAGACACCTCCTCCAGGAGGCTTCCCCTGGGTTTCCCCTGGGATCCCGGGGCATTATGAGACGCCCGCAGCAGGGCCTTAGGACCTCTTGAGTACCACATACAGGTCTTCCTGGAGGCTACGCAGCAGATGGTGATGTATTCACATGATTGACAAGTGCATGATAGGGGCGGGCGATTAAGGATGCCCCCGAGGTAACTGTAAGCAAGTCAGGGACCTTGGGGGGGACAGGGATGGTCGCCCCCCCGGCAATGCCGGGGCGTTTACCAGCCTGGGGAGGTAAGCTCCCCGTAGCTCCGACATTACGGGCACTGCCCCGTGTACCTCGTCGGTACCAAGGAGTTATGCCCAACTCGGCACCTTCAGGTAGGGGTGCCAGGGTTAATTGTCATGCCACGACCAGCGATCGATTGGATAGAACCGTAGCGGGTTGGGGGGCCGCTAAAACAGGAGCTATCAACAACCCCCGTTGAGCCCCCGCACGCCATTTCCCCCCTTCGGGTGCGGCGTGGGGCTTAACAATTATTAACCCCTTCACAACCAGATCTTTCCTTTGCTATACAAGATTGTCTGTTGTTAGCCATATAATTACGATAAGTAGCTTTATATATCAAATTAGCTAGTGGACAAAGATACTAAACAGGTCATATCTATAAAATATTGCTTATATCAATTAAAATCGGCTAATGGTACCCAAATTACAATGGAAATAATTATGTTCTGGGGCTCAAGGGGTTAAACTTTAAACACAATATTTACGACACAAGAAAACACACTGGCAAACATAACCCAGACAAAAATAATAACAATAATAATGTTACCTATTTCTCTAAAGTGCCAATTTTTCGGAACTCACCAGCGCTTTACAAAAACAAAAACAAAAATCTAAGGGATGATTGATTGTAAAGTTGTGCCCATACAAGTTAAACCTTTCTTCTTCTTTTTTCAGTTTAACCCCTTGAAGCCCAGAACGTAATTTCCATTGTAATTTGACCACCATTAGATGATTTTTAGTGAATATAAGCAATGTTTTTATAGATGTGACCTGTTTAGTATCCTTGTCCACTAACTAATTTGGTTTATTTAGTTACTTTTCGTAATTTTATGGCTCGACAACATACAATTTTTTATAGCAAAGGAAAGATCTGGGTCTCAAGGGGTTAACGTCAATGTGAGTTTAGTGTGAGTGTGTGTTCAGTCTGTGTAAAGTTAAACCCATACAATGAAAATGACTCCACTAACCTCCTTGGTGAGGCGAATAAGGATCTGGGTGGTGTGGGAGCCCAGGGTGTTGTGGAAGCGGGCCAGCAGCATCATGTTCTGAAAGCTGCGTTCCCGTGACTCCCGTTGAGCAGACGGCAGCTTCTCCCACTCCCCGTCATCCCTGGGAATATACCAATCAGGCCGTTCAAACACACAGTAAAAATTGTATGTCACTATTCTGATTATCCAAATATTTATTTTTAAGTTTGCTATCAATAAAGTTTCGAGAAAAAAAAGTGTCGCTAAATAACAAAATCAAGCAGACAGAAATAGAAACAGACTGATAAGACACACACACATACACACACACACACACACACAAAAAAAAAAGACAGTAATTGATACAGACAAATAAAATGATAACGTATTGATTTACAGAAAAAGGAAGACTGAATTAGTGGTGACACACACATACTTTTCCTTCTGTGACTCCCTTAGCTGCGACATGTAGGATAGTCCCTCGTCCAGGAGGTAGATGGCGTCGTTGATGAGAAGGTTGACAAATCTGAGGAAGAGCGGGGGCCGGGCACTCTCCATGGTGGCCAGCGCCTCGGTGGCCAGCTCCGTGAACTTGTGGCGGTGGTTCTGGAGGTCCCACAGATACTTCATGACCTCATACCTGAAGACGGGAGCAAGGTTAATAGACTGACGTGGGTTTAATAGATAAGACAAGGTTAATAGATAAGACAAGGTTAATAGATAAGACAAGGTTAATAGATAAGACAAGGTTAATAGACTGATGTGGGTTTAATAGATAAGACAAGGTTAATAGATAAGGTTAAATAGACGTGGCATGTTAATATGGGATGCTTTGTGGGAGAAGTATGGTCATGGAGCAGTACTATAGCATATGACAAGTAGATTAGGAGGAAATGTTTAATGTGTAGAAGATATATCATGTGATGTGGGAACTCAATAATAAAGATGCTTGGGTGAGAAGTAGGGTCATTAGTAGATACTGATGTCTACTGATATAATAGTGATTCAAATAAGCAAGTGTTGAATGGTGTAGAGATACCAGTGCAAGAAAGAGAGAGAGAGAGGGAAAAAAAGTGAGCAAGGGATGTTATAATGGGATGCATGGGGTAGAAGTATGGGCATTAGTAAACACTGATGTCTACTGATATTATAGTGATCCAAATGACTAAGACTTCGTGTTAAAAGGTGTAGAGATACCAGAACACGTATTAATAAAGAGAGAGATTATTTATATAATTATTTGCCCTTAAGATAAGTAGTGCACCTTTGGGCTTATTGTATTTGTATGCTTGAATAAAAAAAGAAAAAAGAAAAAAAAGAGAAGAAAAAAAGTTGAAGAAAATCACATCATACAATACATACTCACATAGGTCGCCTGTATCCAAACTTCTCTTCAAAGGCAACATTCTGGCCCGTCATTTCAATGCTGACAAACACATTGAGCAGCGTGGCCACCAGCTGACTGCACAGCGGGTGACCCTGAAACAGCTGCTCCTGGAGACCTATCAGGATGCCACCCGAGGAGTTCTTAGTGTCAGGCAGCAGGATCTCCAGACAGGTCGCCAGCTGAGCACGCAGGTGGGGGTTGCTCATGCGCTTCGAGGATCCCATAAACACTACAATAAATGACATGAGCTGGGATAGAATAGCACTGTCCCCTGCAGCATCAAGGAGCCCTGAGGTGTACTGTCTCACGGAACTGATTGCCTCTGTTAGATTCTCGACTAGAAACTCCGGAATGCACTGCAGGAAAGGGTGTGGGGTCTCATCCTCCTCATCGGGTAGCGGTAGTTTGACTTTTTGTAGAGCGGTGGGCGGCGTGAGCTGGTCTGTAGGGCTGAGGGAGATTTGTATCAGCCATTCCGTGGTGGCGCCGAGGAACTGTAGGAGGCTCTCGGTCATGTGAGGCTCAAACAGTGCTGCCTTGAGGGAGAGGAGGTCGGCGGTGCGAGTCTCCACATAGGGCTGCATCACCTCTGCCATAGACTCATTCTGGTGTAGACGCCCCAGCTCCTGTGACAGCTTGGACAGCTTCTGTTGTGCGGCCTGTTGAATTACACCTGTTTGTTATCTTTATCACATTTACATTAACCCTTTCGCGCCCAGATATTTCCTTTGCTATATAAAATTGTCTGTTGTTAGCCATAAAATTACGACAATAAACTTAATATACAAAATTAGTTAGTCGACAAGGATACTAAACAGGTCATATTAACAAAAAAAACATATTGCTAATAATCACTAAAAATTGTCTAATGGTAGCTAAATTACAATGAAAATTACGTTCTGGGCCTCAAGGGGTTAAGCAATAGCACGTGTGTATTACTGTGTATTATTATGTATAGAAATAATTGGAAGCGTATCATCCATCGGCCATCAGCAAATGACACCTGGTTGTTATTGTCATGCCATTGCCGTATCTCTAGCTACTACCATATCTCTAACTCCTGCCGTATCTCTGCCACCATAAATATATCACAGGTTTATCACATTTACATTAAGTAATATCAATTAGTGAGAACTTCTGTTATAAAAAAATCACAGCGTCTTGGAGCTAAACAGAGTAAGGGTGTTGTAGACAGCATTTCCGTGTCTGTTAAGGACCTCACCTGCATGCCAAGGTGCAGGGCTCGGTGTGTCAGGAAGAAGCAGGAGCTGATGAAGGAGTACTGGTGGGCGTGAGGCAGCTCGGCGTCCTCGGAGTGAGGCACCAGCGTGGTCAGGTTCCCGAAGCAGCGTGTGTAGGCCCCGGCCACTCCCTTACCCTCACCCACCGCCGGGGCCACGCAGTAGGTGGGATTCACCTGATGAGGCAACACATTAAACATGCAAAACAGTAAAATTATACCAGTAAGCAGTAATATACATAGCAGTAAAATTTATGCCATTACAATTAGCTAAATGTAAATACAGGGAGGTCCCGAAGATACGAGCAGTTAGGTTCCACCTGGCATACTCGTAAAGCGAAATCTCGTATAACGAAACACATAACTAATGGTAAAATATAGGTTTGGTTCCAGGACCCCATCAATTAAAAAGAAAAAGAAAAAAAAAAAAAATTTCAAGCTAAAATAAACTATAGCAAACACAACAAACACACAGCATCTATATTACCCACACTGTACTACCTATTCTGTAGAAAAAGCATTCTGAAAGAGAAAATAGCACACAAAATAACATAACTGCACATTAGTTAAACATAAAACATGCATAACAAGCAAAAAAGACGTTGTAATGTAGGGGACGCCGCGTGATACAAGAGAAGGTGGTGTAGTGGTCCCAAGGTTGGGGCCGCACACCTGCTAATTACCCCTAAAGGTCAGGCCGCGCCATATGCTTAATTACCCTTCAGGTCACGCCTTGCTAGGGGTGACCTGACTGCGGTCCCAAGGTTGGGGGCGCACACCTGCTAATTACCCCTAAATGTCAGGCCGCGCCATATGCTTAATTATCCTTCAGGTCACGGCTTGCTAGGGGTGACCTCATTGGGGTCAACCAAATCCCCCTTTGTCCAGCCGGGGAGTGGTAGGCGCGCATTTTGAACTTGATAATTTTACTCACCCTAGTTTGAATGTTGTATCATTGGATTTTCGATCTCGTATATTGAAAATAGACCCTAATTTACACATCTCGTATCATCGGATTCTCGTATACCGAATGCTCGTATAACGGGACCTCACTGTATTTTGTTCATTAAATTCAATTTTTGCTTTGGGCCCCATAAACGATTGGGTTGGCTTTGGACCTGCCCCTCTAGTAGCCCTTCTATGTACAAAGAGCACCTAGTTCTAAATTGGTACTGCACAGCAAATTAAAGCAAATTAAAGCTCTCCTCTTACAATACCAGGCAGCCTTAGGACCCCCTATGAAACAAAAGGAAGAGATCTGACTGAAAATTATATTTCTTATGCTTCAAAAAGTTAAACACCTTTAGAAAAGTACATTATGCCTGCCCTAAGTCTATTAGATACACAGGTATATGAAACAATCTTATTAAATTTATAGAAAATTCTAGGCTGGCTGGTATCTGTGAGGATCATGCCTTGCCCAATGCTAAATCAACTGGTTAATTCAACAGTACATTCTTAAACTCAATATCAACATTAAAAGATTTCTCTCAAGAATGCAGTGCAAAACCAGTTCAGTACATGTATGAAGAAAGCAGATCAGCCAGCAATCAGATGTTTCCATCAACCCCAATAAAGCTGAGTAAAAGCATTAAATTGCTCATGCTGCACAATGCTGCACACCTTAAGTATCTTGGCTGTTTTGACATCCTGCGTGAAAGGCTGCGCCAGCTGCAGCATCACAGCGCCAAGGTTGACCATGAACCCGTCCGAGGCATAGACAGTCTGCAGCCCCCCCTCAGCCCCCTGCAGGTGCCACAGCCCCGCCCGCCCACGGTTGGCCTGAAGACACGACTCTATCCACGACAACAGCCCGTCTCTCGCCTGTGCTGATATCTGAAATACATTGAAAGTTACATGAGGTTTTTAGAAATACACTGAATTGAATTGAATTAATGCCAAAAAGGGGAAAATGTGTCAAACATCAGAGGTCATATGGCACAGAAATACCTTGAAAGTTACAGGTCCTTAGAAATACCTTGAAAGTTACAGGAGGTCCTTAGAAATACCTTGAAAGTTACAGGAGGTAACAATTACACAAACAACTGATCAGTCTTTCAGTGCTGCCTCCAGGGCTGGATTATGACTTTTGGGGCCCCTAGGCTAATTAAATTGTGGGCCCCCTCAGACGGAGCCACCCTCTAATTCGCCCGCACCCTAATTTTTTTTACATTATATAGCAAAATAAGTGAGCTGAAAAACAATATATACGCTACATTCACAAATAAGTGTTTTACTGTGTTTAGCACGATGATAAACAAACATGGACTGGGGCCCCATGATTTACAGCTAGGGTCCCAAACAGGGGCCCTTTATCTCAAATAAAGGCCTCAAACAGAGGCCCTTTATCTCAAATAAAGGGCCTCAAACAGGGCCCCTTTATCTCAAATTATTTGTAATTTTATTTTAAGTTAAATGAATTATTCAGCAATGCAAAATATCATTTTTCAAAAAAAATTATATATGGAAATCTTTTAGCAGGGACCCCAAGCTTGAGGGGCCCTAGGCTGCAGCCTATACTAGCCTATAGGATAATCCGGCCCTGGCTCCCTCCAAGAACACAAACAACTGATCAGTCTTTCAGTCAGAGCTGGGCAGTATTTAAATACATTTGTATTTAAATACAGTATCTAAATACTTTTATGAGTATTTAAATACATTGTATTTAAATACTCATATAAAAATGTAAATACTTTTTTATCGGTTAATTTGGCCATAAACCCGCCCAACTATCTGGCAATCCTGATGTTACAGTGAACCAGTGTTTCAGCTTTCAAGGAAATTTCCTTATTTTTAGGAGATTTAGGCCCGAGAAGGAAATTTCTAAGGAAACCCAAATCTAAGGAA